>JALLBJ010000058.1:0-68552 GCA_036940105.1 Skeletonema potamos
AATCCTTTCGGCAATATAAAAGACCGCATGTTAAAACAGCATGCCTAGCAGGTCCGTTTTAGGTAGATATATCTAAACTGATTAACT
Organism: Skeletonema potamos; assembly: GCA_036940105.1. Classification (NCBI taxonomy): domain Eukaryota; phylum Bacillariophyta; class Thalassiosirophyceae; order Thalassiosirales; family Thalassiosiraceae; genus Skeletonema; species Skeletonema potamos. The sequence continues at coordinate 88 of JALLBJ010000058.1, forward strand.
TTGTATTTATTTATTCAATGACAAGGAGAAGTATACGAAGAAGCAAGAGAGAGCCATTAATGCGCATACAGATTCCAAGAATTGTATCATTTATGAGTATTAGGGTAGCATGTGGTTTGTGTGTGTAATTGCGATCTGCAGTCTTCATAATTCAATAACATCTATTCCAATACTCCAGATACCTCCACCTTCTGACAAAGCCTCGCCGCCAATCCCAGCAGCTGAAGCAACGTCTCAACACCATCGGCAATTTTCATGTGTGCAAATCCAATCTCTCTCAAGTACTCCAATTTCAATGCCTCTGGCATCTCATAACTCTTGGCAACTTTGAACAACGTTCCAATTATATCACTACACGAATATCCCGTATTCCATAACTCTGTCACCGCCTTTACTGCCCCTGGGGTATTTCCCTTCACACAAAGATCAATAATCGATCGTACCTTCTTCGGGTGAGGCTGATCACAAACCTTGAACACATTTGTCGTATTCACATGCTCAAATCCACTCACGGTAGCTTGCAAATTGTTCAATGCGTTACGCATATCTCCCTCGGCCGTAAATATGATCGCTTGCAATCCATCATCGGTATAACTAACCTCCTCTTGTTCACACACATATCGAAGTCGGTTTAAGATTTGTTCATCAGCCAATCGACTGTAGCGAAGGATGGCCGCGCGAGATTGAATTGGCTCAATGATTTTCGTGGAGACGTTGCATGCCAATGCGAATCGGGTAGTGTTGGAGTATATTTCCATTGTTCGACGCAAGGCTTGTTGTGCGGCAGATGTCATGGCGTCTGCTTCATCGAGGATGATGATTTTGTGTCTTTTTGTAATTGTTATTGTTGTTGAATGATGAGATCAGTATTTGGGATATACTATGGCTTGCAAGTATGCAGCAGATGATGAATAAAATATGTTCAGTCAGCATTTTACTCACCTGCCAACGGGAAGACTCACTTTGTTCATTGCAAATCCCTTGATCTTGTTCCTTACAACCTATATTTGTTGTGTTGTGTTTGAAGGCAAAGAGATGATTACAATAAAAAATGAGTACACACGCATATGCGTCTCGACAGTATGTTGAACGTCACGAAAGCGGTGAAAATATAAAAATATATACTTACATCAATTCCCCTACTATCTGACGCATTCAATTCCAACACACCATTAGAATAAGCTGATCCAAGTAATTGTCTTGCCAATGCATGTACACTTGTTGTCTTTAATTGAACACGAGAGATGAATAAAACCAATGACAGTATATTAGAGACGAATGACATGTTTCATGTGCGTGAAAAAATGACAATATGGTTAAACAATTCGTGAAATTGCCAGTTCATACATTATTTGAGTATCTATCTCTTTCTCTTCCTGAGTTTAAACCACATCATGACCACCTCACCTTTCCAGTCCCAGGAGGTCCACACAAAATCAAATTGGGCATATTCCCATCCTCGGCAATGGCACGTAGACGAACTAATGTATCCTCATTACCTACGACATCGTCGAGATTACGAGGGCGATATTTTTCTACCCATGGGACTTCGTAGCCCCCCTTGGTCTTTTTGGTGGTGGTTGTCGTCGTCATGGATGTTGCTGCTGGTTGTTCTTTGCGTTTGGTTCCTGCTACTACTGCTTCTACGGCGGCGGCGGTGCGGTGGGTATGTGCTCATGATTTTTGGTGATATATGTATGTATGCAAAAGATGATTTAGAGCGGGAAAGTCGTTTATGACATGATGGATAATGACAAACTCCCGACACATCATCTGACACCACGTCCAATAATATAATCGTCCACCAAAATATACACCAACTAACTACCAACACAACCATACTGTATTAATAATATCACTCTCAACAAAAGAGTGTTATAAACTGGTTTTTATTGCGATATTTCATATTTGAATGCCATGGCGATAGACATTCCAAGCTCACTGGCAAGCCATTCGCCAACCTACAAGAATGGACACTCATCAAATGCCGGTGAACACAAAACTGCCGAACACGAGCCGTTAACAAAATCATCATCACCCTCAACAGCGTCACAGTCCCCAGTAGCTCGGCAGTCCGCAGCAGCAGCAGCCAAACATTTTGTCACAATCAACAAAAGTTTCCTTCCAATCATTGGCCTCTTTATTTTTTACATTGGTCATGATGCATTACAAGAACGGATGTTTCGATTCGTTGACTTTAAGTATGGGTTCTTCATGACGCTGGTGGAAGTTGTCATTATGTTGATTGCTTCGACATTGGCGAACAATAGTAGTAACAGCGGCAGTGGCAGTAGCAGTGGTGACACTCCATTACACATTTTATTATGCAACAAGTGCTCGTTTTCCAAAAAGAATAGGAATAAGCAACAGCAGCGAACAATATCGATGAATACATTACTACAAATCAGTATAGTGGGGATACTGCTAGCTTTAGCGCATGGCCTTGGCAATACGGCCTTGCAATACAGTTCCTATCCGCTCAAGGTGGCATTCAAATCATGTAAATTGGTACCCACCATGGCATTAGGTGTGTGTGTTACTGGACGGAAACATACCGCATTGCAGTATATAGCTGCATTGATTATGGGGATGGGGTTGGCAGTATTAACTGCCGCGGATGTATTTAATGTCAAGACGAAGTTACAATTCATAACAGATCATCATCATCATTACAATAATATTGAATCATCATTGGCAATGGGAAAACCACTGCTAGGACCGATACTGTTGGGTATATCAACAATACTTGATTCTGTCGTGCCCAATTTGCAAGAACAATTGTTACAAAGTGCCAAGGTCAACACATCTGAACTAATCTTTGTCTCCAATTCGATTATGTGCTTGGTTCTTGTGGCATACACGACCTACTCGGGGGAACTCATAGCTGCATGGAATTATTGTTTACTTCATATGGACGCATTGGGAATATTGTTCTGTCAAGGAGTTTGCGCCTATTTTGGACTGCAGTGCTATCTTGCCATTATAAGAGATCATGGTGGTGTTGCTGGCGTGTTGTTCGCCAATGCACGAAAAGTCTGTACCATTTTATTATCATTCATACTCTTTTCGAAGCCTTTCAATGTCAGACATTTCCTTGGCTTGGTGCTCGTGTTTGTGGGGGTGTATTTGGGCTACAAGGGCAAACAGCCGAAGAAAAAAGGAGCACAACAGAAAAAGAGAAAGAGTCAGGGGAGTGGCAAATCTCATGACAACCATGTTTAAGAATATGACGCCATACATTTCAAATTCTATTATAACCAACAACATGTACATATACAAGCACATCATGTCCTTCACTCCTTCCCCACAACTTTTCGGATTACAGGCGCCAACTCATCAAAGATATTAGGGTCTTCTACAGTTGGCGTTACCACATAGTCTTCACCATTTGCAATCTTCCTCATCGTTTGTCTCAATATCTTTCCAGATCGTGTCTTAGGAAGTGCTCTGACAACAGCAACACTTTTAAAGTTGGAAACTACACCCATCTTCTGTCTCACTGAAGATACAAGCTCATCCAACAATTCCGACTCATCTTTCGAACTATCTCTCTCTGGAGATACTACTACAAATCCGATTGGAATCTCACCCTTCAACTGGTCTCGAACTCCAATTACTGCACAATCAGTGACATTGGGATGTTCCAACAATATCTCCTCCATTGCACCAGTGCTCAATCGAATACCCGAGACGTTGATTATATCGTCTGTTCTAGACAGGAAGTGGATAAACCCCTCGTCGTCCACCATTCCAGAGTCCATTGTGTCATAGTAGCCTGGGAACTTGGAGAGATAGCCACTGATGTATCTTTCATCATTGTCATAAAGAGTTGGCAATGTTCCAGGCGGAAGTGGTAGTTTGATTGCCAATGAGCCTAACGTATTTGGCGGTAACTCTTCCCCATCATCGCCCAGAACTTTGATATCATATCCAGGGACCATGGCAGCACATGCTCCATGCTTAGGCTTGATGAAACCTAAGCCTTTGGCGTTGCCCGCTCCTGGGAATGATAGCTCTGTTTGCCACCAATGATCAATGGCTGGAACGTTGTAGTCCGACAGAATATCCTCGATCCAATGCAACGTATTGGGGTCTGATCGTTCACCGGCCACGAAGACTGTCTTGAGAGTGCTCAAATCATACTTCTTTGTCATCGATCCGCCTGGGTCTAGCTGGCGTATCGCTCTAAATCCGGTGGGCGCTGCGAACAAGGTATTCACTCCGTGTTCTTCAATCACTCTCCACAACGCCCCTGCATCTGGATGCACTGGCTTTCCTTCATAAAGAATTGATGTGCACCCATGCAAAAGTGGGCCGTAAACTGTGTAGCCTGGAGCGAAGTGTATTGTGAATATTTGAGCGAAGCGATAGTACGAGCAATTCAATGAGTGACTTACTATGCCCTACGGCCCAACCGATGTCACTGGCAGCAAAAAACACATCTCCAGGTTCACAGTCATAAAACTTCGACATTGACCACTTCAATGCAACCGCATAGCCTCCAGTATCACTTAAAACGCCTTTTGGCATTCCTGTCGTGCCAGACGTGTACAAGATCCAGTGTTCGTGTGTTGCCGGGAGAGGTACTGCATCAACCCTTTCATTAGCCACACTATTCATCAAATCTTTGTACCATACATCACGTTTATCACTTAAAGTGCATTCAATTACGCCTTCTCTCTGTACAACAATACACTTCTTGACATCATCTGCGCATGTAGCAATCTCTAAAGCTCCTTCAACCAGGGGTTTGTAGGGAACCGTCTTTGCTCCAGGCAAAACTCCACCACTCGCAGTAACGATGACCTTCGGCTTGCAATGATCAATTCTAGTAGCCAATTCTTTTGCAGCAAATCCACCAAAAACTACTGAATGTACAGCCCCAATTCTGGCACATGCTAGCATTGCAATGACAACTTCGGGAATCATTGGCATGTAAATTACTACTCGATCCCCAACTTTCACATCAAGATCTGTGAGCGCTGCAGCGAAATGTGACACCTCATCCAACAACTCTGCATAAGTATAGTGCTTTTGAGTGTTTGTGACGGGTGAATCATAGATTAGAGCCTTTTGGTTACCTCTGCCTGCAAGAACATGACGATCAAGGCAATTGTAGCTCATATTGATTAGCCCATCGGTGAACCACTTGTGCATATACGGTGACTTGTGGTGAGTTTGTAGAGTATTTTCAAGAGATGGTTCCTGGAACCAATGTAGGTCCGACGCTGCAGTGTGCCAATACCCTTCTTTATTCGAGAGGGATTCTTCATAATCGACAGAGTATTTGCCAAAGCGACCAACTGTGTCGTGGCGAGTACTAAAAGATGAGGATAATGCAAAGGTCGGGGAAGCAGGTTTCGCCCCGAATGCAGCAATAATCCGATGAGACTTATGGGCAATTTTCCTCCTAATTGCTATCATGTTTTTAACGAACGAAGACGGCAGAATATACACAATGATAACTTGCCAGTGTCAACCAAACTGCGCCCACTTTAAAGTTGTGAAACTCCGTCTATTTTATTAAAGAAGTAGTACATACAATATCCAATCAATAATATTACAGCTGATGACAGCACCAGCAATCCAGAATCTGTGTTCGTTGTTTTTCTTCAGATATCTTGCGTTCTCGATCTGATCGACACGTTGGTTTCTATGACTTGAGGTCTGTCTGTATTATTATAATGTTTTGAAGAAGATAATTAAGTATGACAGACAGTTACGTAGACCGTAGAGCCAAAGTGAGACTGCCAGAAAAGAAGCTGAGATATATGGCGTAGCTGGGGAGCGAGAGCCGGAGCGAGTAATGTCGACCCTGCCTTCATTACGTTGGGTCGAATGGTACGGAACTTTGGATTGTATTAAGAAGGTCTAAATGTGGTTCTAAATGTTATCATTCCCTGCGATCAAAAGTTGGCTTCTAAAAGTTGTTTAATTTAGTATACGATGAGTTAACGAAGAGCAAAACAGAAACAGATCTAGCTTTTCATGACAGCGACATCACGCTGGCTAATTTACACCATGTGCAGATGATTACCAAGACGATTACTCTTCGTCTTCGCCTTTTGTTTCTTGCACTTTGTTGGTTCCTTGTGCGCTACAAACTTGGGTTTCGGTTGACGCATAAGTCGTGTCTCACTCATCCTCTCATTTCTCGAGCTATTCTTTGGGGGCGGGAGTTGGATCATTGTCTTTTTGTTGTGTAGAGGCTAAATATGCTGATGACTCCTTCTGCGATTGATGCCGAGTTTGCTTAAATATGTTCGATGTCAGTATTGTGTATTGTGTGTTCTCTTTTTTAGTGTTGCTTTTGCGTCAAACTGCCTGGTGGTGCTGGGTGACAGAAGTTGCCTGCTGCTGCGCGCAGCCTGTTGCTGGGATTCTCATTTTTTGTACTTGGGGGAATCAATACTGCTTGATGCCTAACAGATGCGGTATTGACATTTGACATTAGAAGGTCTTTGATACTGACATCGCGAAAAACAACCTTCACAACCTTCAGCACTAGAGGGGGAGAGAGGATCCTGAACAGAGGAATCAGTACATAATTCGAGTTGCGACCCAGCGTCCTTTTACCTCTGCGAATGTGAAACTGCTTGCATACATAAAAATATCTCTCTAGAGGATTTGTTGTTACCATAATATCTTACCAAACACACATCATCACACAAGAGATAGAGACACCATACTTTCTACGCAAAATGTCGATGACAGCAGACGCCGGAGACAGCTTATTACTTTTATTCTTTCTGGGATTGGGTATTCTCATGGCACTCAGCTTGTTTGCGGCAATTTTAAGGGGGTTAAGGGTCATCTTGTCGTACGTAATGCTAAAACTGAATTTCGGAGATGAATTCAGAGAAATAATCAATGATGATTCAGCGGAGCGCTATCGAAACATGTCTCCTGAACGGCAGGAAGTGATCGACAACCTGCGAAAGCACGCACTCCTACGCTACTTGAGCAGGTTCACATTGGTAAGCGCAGATGAAATAGCAGATATATTGACGACGCAACTTTTCCGATCCTGGATTGTTTATGTGTGTATCGCTCACAACTCACGGTTCTCACAACATCCCTACACAGACACTGGACGACGAAGACTTGCTTTGCTGCGGGGGGTCACAGACTGATACTACTAGGTCAACATCAAACAATGAAGTCAATGATGTAGAAGTAGTAGAGAATAACAACAAAGGCGATCTAGAAAGAAATGGTGACATAGAGGAAGGGAACAAGGATGCTGCAAGAGAGATAGTTGTTTACATGGCACAAGATGATTGCAACCCATTATCAGCAGTCGAATATACGCACATTTCTCTCCCGCTACCCGGATGTGATATCAATGGCGTAAATATATGCAGCATGGCGACAGCCAACGTAAGTAGACAAGCCGAAGGCGAAGCTACAGGACCAACTGCAAGTGCGAGCAAGAAATGGAAGTTGACATCTCTGTTTCGGAATAAAGATTGTGCAATAGAGAAACAAGCAATACAAGATGCAATCAACAACGAGCAAGAAAATCAACAACAGAAGGTTGAAAAACGGTGTGTACCAATAGTCTGCGCCATTTGTCTCACATAATACGAAAAATGTGACCGAGTAAGCTGGTCTTCCAACGTAGAGTGCAGCCATGTATTTCACGAGGACTGTGTTCTTCAGTGGCTGATCTCTCTGGGAAAGAAGAGGTCGATGAATCAACTCTTTGCCAAACACCCCACCGACGAGAAGTTGCTGCAGAATCTATTTTGCCCTTGTTGTCGTCAGGACTTTATCTCAGTCAAACCTGCCTTGAGTGCAAGTGAAGAAAGTGTATGAGTAGTTGACAAAATAATACATGGACGAGATTCATGGACCTATATGATAGTTTCTCTCGGGCGAAGACCATTTCTTGTACCCATTACTATTCCAGCGCAAAGCTCTTGGGTTTTCGTCACGTCATTATGTTAATGTTACTGGAGTCAACGAAAAGGGTCATATGCAACTATTTGATCATCGCTACGAGTTTGCAAGGAAGTGCTATCGACTGTCATGATATTACATCTTGACGAAGAGTTCAAATAGAAACAGCAACATGCCACATGCACGTCCTATTTCTTGCTCTTGCGAATCAGAGGGCCTGATGTTTGCCTGGAAGTCGCCGAACCTGTCTGAAAGAAGTACTAAATATGGTTTGCCAAGCCAAAGTAAGTTGGAGACCTTTCTATCATGAAGTACTTCAGCAGCATTAAGCAGGTGCAGCATCCAAGTATGTCTTATGGACTTCTCATGCAGGTAGGTGATCTTTTCCCATATTTATGTTCTCTCTAGCTACTTATGTAGAGGGGTGTAGAAAAAATGATCTATGACCTCGCGAGTGACGGGACCGCGAGAAAAAATGAAGAGCTTTGTCGAGTCAGAATAGTTGTAATCATGCATACAACACTGCGTACATTTGTAGATACCCTTGCTTGCTGCGTATTGTACCACGTCCATAAATATGATAAAACCAAACTATGAGAACCCCCCGCAAACAAGTGCTAAGTTCTATGCTCTCTCTGATAGTGCACAAGTGCAGCATCGAATAGAAGAGTTGCGTTCTGGATAGTTACGACAACCCTGCAAAATCACAAGATAAATACTACAAACACAACCACTATAAATACCACTAAAAATGTCATCAGAAGGTTCCTCCGACAACCTCATAGTTTTATTCCTTCTGGGATGGGGTATTCTCATCGTTTGTGCATTTGTAAAAGCTGCCTACTCTTGCATTAGAAAGTTATGTTATGGTGATGAGGGAAGAAGAATAATTGATGGTGATGATGATTCAGCGGAGCGCTATCGAAACATGTCTCCTGAACGGCAGGAAGTGATCGACAACCTGCGAAAGCACGCACTCCTACGCTACTTGAGCAGGTTCACATTGGTAAGCGCAGATGAAATAGCAGATATATTGACGACGCAACTTTTCCGATCCTGGATTGTTTATGTGTGTATCGCTCACAACTCACGGTTCTCACAACATCCCTACACAGACACTGGACGACGAAGACTTGCTTTGCTGCGGGGGGTCACAGACTGATACTACTAGGTCAACATCAAACAATGAAGTCAATGATGTAGAAGTAGTAGAGAATAACAACAAAGGCGATCTAGAAAGAAATGGTGACATAGAGGAAGGGAACAAGGATGCTGCAAGAGAGATAGTTGTTTACATGGCACAAGATGATTGCAACCCATTATCAGCAGTCGAATATACGCACATTTCTCTCCCGCTACCCGGATGTGATATCAATGGCGTAAATATATGCAGCATGGCGACAGCCAACGTAAGTAGACAAGCCGAAGGCGAAGCTACAGGACCAACTGCAAGTGCGAGCAAGAAATGGAAGTTGACATCTCTGTTTCGGAATAAAGATTGTGCAATAGAGAAACAAGCAATACAAGATGCAATCAACAACGAGCAAGAAAATCAACAACAGAAGGTTGAAAAACGGTGTGTACCAATAGTCTGCGCCATTTGTCTCACATAATACGAAAAATGTGACCGAGTAAGCTGGTCTTCCAACGTAGAGTGCAGCCATGTATTTCACGAGGACTGTGTTCTTCAGTGGCTGATCTCTCTGGGAAAGAAGAGGTCGATGAATCAACTCTTTGCCAAACACCCCACCGACGAGAAGTTGCTGCAGAATCTATTTTGCCCTTGTTGTCGTCAGGACTTTATCTCAGTCAAACCTGCCTTGAGTGGAAGTGAAGAAAGTGTATGAGTAGTTGACAAAATAATATATGGACTATCTTTGTTCTAAGCTAACAATAAATGTAAGTCAATTCTATTACAGCGTCACCACTCCAGCTCCTGAGGTAACACTGGCCGATCCATCGGTATCACACTTTTCTTTTTCACATCCCTAGCCAACGCTTTCCTCATATCCCACGCATCTTCCGGGTCATCCCCCGAGTAATAGCTAGAGATAATAGCGCAGCGACATGAGTATTCACAAAGGTCACAATAGTAATAAAATGTGGTGACAAAGTTACCATTAACAACTTACCCCAAAACTCTCCGATATTTCACATATCCAAATTTTTCATACATGTTAATTGCCAAAGTATTCGATGCCCTCACAAACAAATCGACAAAGTAGGCATTGTAAAGATTGCTACTTGTATCTTCAAAATCTTCCATTAATGTCTTAGCCAATCCGAGCCGTCTGTATAATGGTGCAACAGTAACAGCGCTAACATGCCCATGCCACAGCGAATCGGATCCCTCACTCTTCCCAAGCATATATCCCATGATGGAATTATTGGGTGCCTCAGCGACTGTGAATAGGTCCGGCCATTTTGACATGTATTCCAGGTAAAAAGGCATATTATATGTTTCTGTCAGGACGTCAAGATTGACGTTGTTAAACCGGAAAAGATCGTTCATTTGAAATTGTCGTGTGGATGTCATCGTGGAAAATTGCACGACACGCACCGCGAGTACTACTGGATTTTCGAATAAAAAATGTAGCAAAGGGCCCGAGCAAGGATGGGAGCGATGGGAGCATCGCAACAACCGGTTACTATGGTATAATAACCGACATAACAGCAAGCTAATCTCGTTTCGAGCACCAGCAGCAACCATAACGCAGCTGAAAGAGGAGCGCGCGGATAAAGGGAAGCAGCGCGCGCAGGACGTGTCGCAGCGTAATTCGGTGTTTTAGCTTGAAAAACGGAGACGGGAGAGGCAACGGAGCTCGCAAACTTACTCAGTAGATCTCTTGCTACTGGTGTGCTGCCGATAGTATTAATCTCTCCTATCAAATCCCTCTCTACGATGACAGAGAATATGAAGAATGTGATGATGATCATCGCTTCGCTGGCGATATGCTCTAGTGGCGGCGTTGAAGCTCTTTCGATGTCTAGCCGAGCACGTCGAGACGCACTACAAAACATTTCTGCTATTGGAGGAGGAGTATTTGCATCGAGCTCACTATTTCTGCCACAAAAATGTGAAGCAGCCACTCCATTACCGCTCCAAACATCATCAGGCGCTCAAGTCAGAATAGAAGAATTGGGAGGTGGATTTGATATACTCTCGCCTAAACCCTTATCTGCATCGGAAGTGTACTATCCATCATCCATGATCGATACAAAATGGAGGGTTCAGAGGGTGGTCACCTCGGTTGAGGGTAACTTGGAACAATCTGCATTGACATGGAAATTACTTGGTGGATCAGATGAAAGAGCATTCACATCCAAGCTCACAGAGGTTTATGAAGCAGACTTTATTGCTGCGCCTGAAAATATGAAAGATGCAACATATACTTTTGAAGGCAAGGCAATGCGACCAGCAATTTTGGATCGATCGCTTGAGCTGTCAAGCAGAGTTGGGATAGACAAAGGCTTGATACAACTAGATACACAGAGTAACACACTCGAATACACACGCAACAACAATGAAGGCCAAGTCAATTTAACAATAGTAGCACGAAAGATTGAACCACCAACCGAAGAAGGCTTTGGCTCCGATGAAATATATCGAATCCTTTCCTCAGCAGGGGGGATATTTGCAAATGTATACAGGTGTGCACGTGTGCGTAGGAGGTTTCGTCGTGGGTTTGATGAAAGTACAGGGAAGCGTATCTTGGATGGAATTGAGATTGTTACTACTCATCGTGTGTTGGATGGTGTTGCTGGGATTGAACTGCCTACGAGCACCTGTAAGACGAGATTAAGGTATACTCAGTTATAATAGACTGCGTTAGCATGAGATCTAACAATGGCTTCTTACCATATCGTCCAACAACTAACTACTGCAACCTTCATCGTTTTCACGGCGGGAACTTTCTTTTTTAGCGCGGCGCCAAAATAATGGCGCGAATAACCAACAACCATGACAAGAGAAGATATCAAGAGCAGCGATAGTGTGTCCATGGCTAGAGTATGTACTACGATTTCAATCGGTCATCTTCTCTCAACCATGGCATCTTCAGCTGCTTCATACTCACCTAAAGTCCAGAAACGCACCCTAAAAGGGCATCGAAAGCAAATACTATGCATATCCCACCCAGGTGATCACGCAAAGTATTTAACCGATGCACATATCCAACATCACCCGGGCTTGCTTCTGAGTGGATCTGAAGATGGTACGGCGAGACTTTGGGATCTACGCGTCCGAAAGACTGCCTATTGTATCATAGTACCAGCAATAGAGAATGAGCCTAACGATGTGACCGCTGTGGCGTTCCATCCGTCTATAGTTGAGGATGGACAGAGTGAAGAAAGCGGCGACACAACTATTTTTGCAAGTAGACAAGATTGTATGGTGTGAGTTCAGACTGTTCATAATTGCAGTGATGCGTGACAATTGATTTCTTACTTATATTTATCATGTTTCAATAGATACGTGAGCACTGGGACAAACATATTTGGATACGATCTACGTCATCACTCCAACAATTGTACTGGCCCAATCATCAAAACTCCGCATCTGGATCTTTCCTCATCATTTCAATGTTTAGACGAAATAAATCAATTATCATTTTCATTTCCAAAACGCAACAACAACAATGGCCGAAGAAACTATCAGATGGCCGCGGTAGATGATTGTGGAGAAGTGCACATTCCTACTTCAGAATGCATCCCTCAAAGCATATTATCACAACAATCACAATTTTTTTCCGAACACACTGTTCTACATCACGCAGAGCCTGGATCAAATGCCATTGCATCTAGTGCAGTATTTCGACCACGAGTAAATGGGACGTTTGTGGCAAGCGGTGGCACTGACTGCATGGTGAAACTGTTTGACGTGACTAAACCCAAGCGAGCAACCTCATCCATCCATATTAAACCAGCCGAAAGCGAGAATACAACTCAAATTTGCAACCCACCTTTTATTCATTCACTTCAATGGAGTCCATCAGGAAGTCTCCTCGCTGTTGGGGTTGGTGATGGATCTTGCGTCATTCTACGCGGAGAAGGAAATCGTTTAGTAGAGATAGGAAGGCTTGGACAGGATCAAGGTGGACACAGATCGGCAGTTGCAGCGGTATGCTTCCCTGGCTTCGGTTCCAGTGCAGCAAAATCAGCAAGTGTTGAAGCCGAGGATCGGTTACTGATATCTGCAGGGAATGATGGCAAAATTTTGTTCTGGGATCTTGGTGGTAACATGGTCGACGGAGATGCATTGGACCCATTACTCTATCTTGGTGGTGGGTGTAGTGGTAAGAACGAACAAGTCAAAGAGGAAAAGAATGAATTGCAGTGCGCCAGCGATGCAATAAACGCCATCCCAATATCATCAAAGAAGGGCAAGAGCAAGGATAAGAAAAAGGAAAAGACAATCACTCAACACAAGGAGACTACAAATGATGAGTTGTTCTTTGACGATTTACTCCCCTCTCCACCCAAGGTGTTGTTTCAAATACCACACAACCAAAAGCCAAATTGGATCACGTGTAGTCGAGCCTCGGATGAAGCCCTACCTTCTTCAGTGTTTGTGGCTGATACAACCAATGATATATCAATTTATTCCCTCCCAACATCTTAAAATCAACAACATGTTGCTGATGGATATACTTTCCTACTTTTAGTATAAATATTATATTATTGTTGTCATCGAATCTAACCGTCAATGTGAATATTATGTACATTTACAACGTCCCAACACCAATCCCCTCGTCTCCACCAGCACCCATCCCCGCATCAAATTCAACATCATCCAAGATCTTCTTGGCCTTCTTCTTCTTCGATGAGCTCTTCTTCTTCTCACTCTTTGGTGCAGGACTGTTGCTGCTGCTGCTCCCACCCGCACCACTGCTCGTAGTCTTCGCCGCAGCCTTTCGTTTCGAAATCTTTTTATGAATCTTGGCCGCCTCCTCTTCTGATAAAACCCCGTAGTTGACACACCACTCTTGCGCCATTTCGGAATCGGGACGTTGTTGAAAGAGAGTTTCGTAAAAGACACGATCACCATTCCCCGGAGTGGGTGTAGGATGTTTTTGCCCGATTTTCTGTTTGGGTGCGTCTTCTGACATGGCGTGTTGTGTGATATGTCGTGAAGATAATGATTATGAGGTAAACTTATTGATAATAAGGATGCTCGCCACCCTTACTGATCTCTCCTCTACCGTTAATGATGCGCTCTCTAATCTACCTAAAAGAACAAAGCTGCTGATCTCTGCAGTGTAGAATGTATTATGTATGGTCGTTTTAAATGACCATGAAATTCGTGCCAAAGGCTGTCGCAAGGCGTGTCGGGAGTTTGTCAGTATCAGTAACGTTAGTAAACCTTCTGGCCTTCGATGAACGTATCGAGCCATATTTATCATCAGCCATCGCATTGTAAGTAGCCCCTGCTGAAAGCCATGCTAAAGCAAATAAACCATCGACAAGTAAGAAACCATCATCGACATACAACGCAGCAAGATGGCAGCCAAACAAGACTCCGACTCTTCGTCATCCTCCTCTTCCTCATCTTCTTCTGATGACGAGTCTACAAAAGCAGAGGAGGCTTCATCAAGACCGGCAGAAAACGAGGCCGCAGATGTAGCAGAAGATCAACAACAAAAAGAAACCATTGCTGCTGATGATGATGGCAACGCCGACGAGTGCAAAGTATTCATCTCTCGTATCCCTCAAGCATTCAATGAAGAGATTATCACGCGTATTATGGAAGAAAGCTTTGGTGAAGGATGCGTAGTAGATGTTAGTATTTTGCAAGAGAAATCCGATGAGGACGCCAAAGGAGATACTGATGACAACAGAAAAGGAGCCGACAAGAAGTCTGCCGAAGGTGTAGGTCATCGAGGGTTTGGTTTTGTTACATTCTCTTCTGTGGAATCGAGAGATGCTGCAGTCAGTGCGGGTACAGTACGTGCATCTGTAAAAGAGTCATCGAAGCGTAAGCATACCCTGTACATTCGATCGGTACTTCGAGATGATGAGCATCATGGAGCTACAGGTGGTGCTGACAAGAAGAACATATGTTTCCTATGGAAAAAGTTTCGATGTCCCTATGGGGATGGGTGTAAATTTTCTCACGATGGAGAGGGTGGCTGCATCGAGAAGAAAGATGATTCCACAGCATCGCCATCGAAAAAAAAACAAAAGTGCTTTGCATTCAAGAAGAGTGGTTCTTGCAAGCTTGGGGAGAAGTGCCCCTTTTCACATGATATCTCGACCAAACCTGCTGATGAGAGCACCACTCCCAAGGAAACAACTGTTACATCACAAGCAAAAGACAAATCTCAGACGGATTGTATCAACTGGAAGAATAAGGGCAAGTGTCGCAAGGGTGACAAGTGTCCCTACAAGCACGATGAATCCATTCGTGAAAATTTTTTAGCTAAAAAGAACGCACTTACAAAAGGGTCTTCCAAAAGTGACCGAAAGAAGGATAAGAATCGTCAATCTTTATCAGTCCGTGTGTTTGGCCTTAACTATGACACTACAGAGGATGACATTCGAAAGTTGTTTCAACATTGTGGACCTATTATGGAAATTAAGTTTCCAACCTTTGAAGACTCTGGACGTAGTAAGGGATACTGTGGGGTGTTGTTTACAAGCCCCAAAGCCGTCGAACAGGCTGTTGCTTTGGATGGACAAGAAGTACATGGACGGTGGCTACAAATTCAGGAGGGCAAGATGTTTTTAAGGAAATGGGAAAGTGCTGAAAATGAGAGGAAGGAAAAGAGGATGAAAGACGACGATGAACAAGGAGTTGGTGAGTATGGGCAGAAGGTTAAAAAGAGGAAGAAGCATGGTTTCAGGGATGATTAAATGGCCGGTATAATTAGTCTATTATTACATTAGCAATGTTACAAATAATTGTCCCCGAACGATGGTGAAAAGACACCATTACACCCCCTCTTTTACTGTGATAAAAGGCTGCATTTGGGAGCATTAGCAACATTCTTCTTTTCTTTGATCCAATTCTCAACAACCTCGGATAATATTTGTGTCCCTCCCCCGCACACAATGACGGCTGGAATAACAAAGGGGTACTCCCCCTTCATTGCAGTATCCATTGTAGTACCCTCCCACTCATTCAGTCGTTCCAACGCTTCCTCTTGGGTGCACCCATGCAGATCAATCTTGGCTAAGGTTGCCTTTGATGCGTTCGTAAATTTGTCCCTCTTTGATGTCTTGTAAAGGTTTTCGACCCTCCCCACATTGACGGAAAAACTCGTCCTCCCCGCCTTGCCACCAAGTCCAGTCATTGAAGGATTAAATACAACACTTGATGAAACATCAAGGCTCTTGCGAGAGCTTAGCCTTCTGGTCTTTGACTTTTGACACAGTAACATTGATTCGTTGATGTTTTGTCTGATAACTTTAAGATGCACTTCCATCTCATCCAATACCTTTGTCAACATTTTCGAATGTCTTTGCCTGTCTGTCTCGGGGTTGAATACCACGGATGATTGACGCACCTTCTTCGTCTGTGTTGCTTTCAAAACACTTGCTCTCTTCTTTTCTTTCCTCCCGCACTTTGACGGAGAAGCCACCTCTGGCGATTGATTCTCTTTTCCAGTTGAGTTGACAGTAGATACTTCAATTACATCCCCATCCTCAATGCCCAAAGCTTTTGCCGTCTTGTTACCCGCTGTGCTCAAAAATAGCATACCACCATTAAATGAGAATCGTAATGATCGTAGTGAAACTCCACATTCATCTGCATAATCGTTGAATAACGTCTTGAGCGTTGAAGATACGCTGATGTTCTTTTGACTATCAATTCCATCATCCTTATTCGACAGGATCACCTTAATCTCCGTGGTGTCTTCATCTTGGTCACTGCATCGATGCTTTTTAGAAGAGGACACGGAGGTCCTACCCCAATCGTTGGCAACGAAGTCGACGTATTTCATGGATGGAACACTGCGTTGAGAAAAAATGCCCAGGTTAGAGATCAGAAGAAAGAGAACTATAGGGGGGAAAGAGGTGTTGCCACAATGAGGACTTACTTTGAACTCGAAGTTTCAAAGCCTAAGGCTTTCATGTACTTAAGCGGGAGGGCCTTTCTCAGGTAAGCCATCTCCTTCCCCTCTTTGCAAGCCACGACAGCATACGAATATATAGGAAGTTTGTTGGGGTTTATTTGGGCGAGTTCGTCACTGGGCATTGCGGCCAATTCAGTCAATGGAACTGTTCCCTTGTTCAATTGGTTCAGAAAGGCACCGCAGCGGATGAGGGCGCGTGCAATCTGGGTTTCTCCCAAGTTCAAGTACTCATATGCTAGCATGTGTGATGTCCCGGGCCCGATGTTCATGGTTGCATAGGGAGCATTTTGAGGAAGACTCCAAAAATGAACCAAAGTTTTCAATGTAACATTTTCCGGGTTGATGCTGCACGGGGTGATGAAGGCTCGGAGGCTCGGGCAAAATGTAGTCCAGTGTTGTTCAATCGACTCCTTGATTACTTCCTCAGACCGTGACGGTCCCTCTTTTGTGGCGCTCGCGGAGAGCTTTCGCAGATTGCGCTTATTTCTAGCAGCAATGCTGCTGCGGGATGATTGCTTGCCTCTCGCCATGGTATGATGTCTGTGTTTGAGTTGTATTAGAGAGTCTTCGAGACGTCAGTTAGAAGTTGGAATTATGCCAGTTTGTTCTTAATGTCAAAATCTTGTGTCAAAATTTTAAGTGATAGGCGAATTTACCCCTGGACGAACTTTAACTATCTAGCTCGGGGGCACATGAGTAAGCAATGATGTTCATTCGCAAGGAACTACTTAACATAAACTTTGACTACTACTACAAATGCGATTTATTTAGCTACTAATTCCTGCGATGCCACGTCGCCATGTGTAGATACTTGTCACGACACCCTTTTTTTGCTTTTTGTGTCGATTGTCGGTGTGTGCGGTGAGACTGAGCGAGAACCAGATCAGAACCGACCTCGCACGCCATCTTTCGCAAGCCCCCAAGGAGTTTGTTTGTCAAACTGCTATGCAAGATACACTTCTTGAATTTTTTTTTATGGTGCTGATGTTTGATCTGTATTTGAATTGTTGAGAACCCGATCTCAGCAGAAGCAAGAGGTGCACACCATAAAAAGATATCGAATAGTATATACTCCTCCAATCAAACACAATGAAGCTTGATTTTAGTAAGGAAGACCTCGCTGGAACGCCAGTCCAAATTAGCGATGGCGCTTGGGTCTTTGGAGCTATGCATTATCCTGGCTTGGCATTAAAGAACATGCGAGTAAGTCGATTGGCACCATGACGTGATATTGCTGTCTACATGTGCTAACACAAGATTGTATATACATGCAATTTCCAGGTGAACAACCGCGCGTTTGCATTCAAGCTAAAGTTGAACAAACCGCTCGGAGATGTGTCAGCTGGACAGGATGTTTTCTTCATTTGGGGTCTTGGTAACGAAATGGTCATCGAGGGAGTCAAGACTTTGGAGAAGCAAACTGGACTTAAAGCCGTTGCTCTTATGACTAACGGAGGTGGCCATCATTTGTTTCTCAAGCTATGGTATGACAACTTTCCAAGTATGCGCATATGGGTCTGTCCAACTAAGGTACCCATGACTGTAAACGGGCAGAGACTCCAAAAGGAATACCCTAGTCGTTGGGAACTAGTTGACAACACCACTGTGCCTCATCATGCATACCAGCTCCTCGACTACTTTGGAGATGGAGCTAACATGCAAGTTGATTGTGTCTTGTTCAATCAGTTCATGGGCTACGATGACAAAACCTCTGGCGAGGCAGGTGGATGCCAGTGGATTGAAGGCCACAAACCCAAAGAGAACGTCACAACAGGAGAGTTTATGAAGTTGATGGGGAAACTTGGTGGTGATATGAGTTGCCGCACGGACGATATCATGTTCTTCCACAAGCCTACAAAGCTCCTAATCACTGGGCATCATTTTGAGGTGAGTTATCTATTGTTACTGATGCAATCATACTTGTCCGAGAATGCCTGCTCCTAATTTCTTGCTTGTTATTCAGTTCGGGTACCTTCCCAAGGACTACAAAATGCCCGAAGATCTCAAGTTCACTGGTTCATTCTTCTTCCGAAACATTTTACCAGGCATGTATTTCAAGGCAGGACGTTATGATACCTGTCTCGGTCTTCACCAGAACCGTATTGCAGACTTCAAGATTCATGCAGCACAGTGGGAGGAGGTCATGAAGTGGGACTTTGAACACGCTTGCAGTCACCACGATCCTCCCACTGTCTGTGGACCTGAGTCAAATGATGCTGTTATGAATGGTGAAGGCGGCGTGCGTGGTCACATGAAGCGTATGCTTGAAAAGAGTGGAGAGCTGACCGGCGAGCCCAACTATGGTTTTTTCTTCGGCTTTCACGCAAACAAGGTGGGAAAGGTCGCAAGAAAAGAGGCTGGTTATGCAAAGAAATTTGGCAAGATCCCTGAACTTCATCAAGGCGGGCCTGGATTTGATGCTTGTGGATGCCATGCGAACGCGGAAGTGGCAGTTGCTCAGTAGACCATATGCCAGTATTTTGTTGTTGACGGATGCTGTTGCTTTGTTGCTCTATTGTCATGATAAATTGCAGAGGTAACTCTCTAGAGAAACCATCAAGCTTTTCCTCTACTGCCAACAGCTGCATGTTCCCCTTCACGATATTCATATATTGTGGAGGTTAACCAACACCGCTCCCTCATGAAATCATTGGAATGTCAAGAAGATCTGTTTCTTGCTTCTTCTTGGGAACAGTTACTTCTCCTTCTCCAAAGTTATTCTCTACAGATGATGCGTCTGCCTGTTCATCGTTGTACCCAATGTTATGCTCATCATCAATTGTGAAGTCTACAACATCATCATATCCATCTAATGATCCACGACTTGTTCTCCTGACAAGACGTTGTTTCCTTGCATTCACATTGATGTTAGAAATTGATGATCGAATCCCTTGAGCTTGTGGCAGACGACTGGATATTGCCTTCTTCACCTTTTCTTGTCGGCTTAGTGCTATTCCCTTGTGATCATTAATAAGATCCATTGCATTTCGACTACTTCTACTTGTTCCTGAAACTACACTTGACAGTTCAACATCATCGGAATATCCAGGATTAGGATCCTCCTCGTCATCGCTATCGCTACTACTACTGCTCTCACTGTCAGATGATGCACTCTGTCTGAGAATTCGCTTTCGCTCTTGTTTACTTTGAGGTTTTCTTCTCTGAGAATCGCCACACATGCAACGAGTTGCAATTAGGATGATCAGCATTACCATGGCAATGGTGGCAATAGACAAAGCAACTTTGCTGAACACATTCACGTTTTCACTGGATTCCTTGAGCGTTTCGATTTCCTTCTTCCAATCGAATCCATCAGAGGCTGGTTTATGCTGATTCAAGCACGTCTTCTGACCAATGTACGTTTTTCCTGGCTGATGAACATCATAGCAAGGTTTGCAGGGCTCTCCATGGTAGCCGTGATGACCAAATGCATTGAATGTGTTTGCAGGACAAGCTACTCGATCGCAGTAGTCTGGAGCGAAGCGTATTGTGAGTATTTGAGCGAAGCGATAATACGAGCAATTCAATGAGTGACTTACACACATTGTTCTCCCCATTCCCATTCAACTCTTGCATCATGCACAACATTGGAGGCAACACTCCTCGCAGCTTGTTGCCAGATATATCGAGTCTCGTCAAGGAAGTCCAACGCAAATCACTAGGCACAAACCCCTCCAAATTGTTATCAGACAAGTCAAGTGTTTCCAAGAATGGAAGAAAACCGATCGAATCAGGTATAGTGCCTGACAAATTACGATTCTTTAAGCCAATCTTAACAATATTCTCATGATCATCACACGTAATCCCAGTCATTTGGCATACTGGCTTTGTTGCGTCATTCCAGTCACTGCCCCCAAACCAACTTTTTTGAGACGTAGATTCATAAAAGATGCGCAAAATATCGCGTTGACTGTAGGCTGAGCATTGCAAGTCTTTGTCGCTCTTGCCCAGATAAGGGTTCTTTATTTTTGTAGAGTCACCCCCCGGGCATACGCTGCAAGGATAAACCCCCTCTTTGCCAACACTTCCGGCAGGACAAGCGATATACTCGCAGTAATTAC
Source organism: Skeletonema potamos (assembly GCA_036940105.1). Classification (NCBI taxonomy): domain Eukaryota; phylum Bacillariophyta; class Thalassiosirophyceae; order Thalassiosirales; family Thalassiosiraceae; genus Skeletonema; species Skeletonema potamos. Next base: position 21,125 of record JALLBJ010000058.1, read on the forward strand.
GCTCTGAATCTGGGGGTAACGTGCTGAAAAAGTCATGGTTCAAGTCAGCGGAACAAAGTTCCAGCGGGAGAGCTCCTGTTAGCTTATTCCCGTCTATAAAAAAGTCGTGTAGCTTGTCAAATCTAACATATGATGCAGGAACTGTACCCGATAGATAGTTGGATTGTACCCACAGTTCTTCTAGTGATGATTTGCCCACCTGTGCTAATTGTGAAGGCAGTGGGCCCACGAGCTCATTATCATCAAGATATAGGTATTTGAGGGCAGGAAGCGACCCCAATTGATACCCTGGTATGAGACCTGAAATATCATTTTGAGATAATGATATTGTTTCAATCTTTTGCATTTGCATAATTGTCGATCCATCCAGCGTCCCAACGAGTTTATTGTTCTCCAGCCGAACTTCCTGCATCGACTGCAAGTGAGGGGAATAAATATTACGAAAGAACTCCCCTGTTAATTGATTTTGAGCCAATAATAGCTTGGTCAATGCGAAAGAACCCCACCATTGAGGGAGAGGTCCAGTCATTTCATTATTTGTCAAATCAAGACTGAATAGCTTCTCTAAATTTGCCAACTCCTGCGGAATTGTCCCGGCGATCAAATTTCCCTTCAGATTCAATTCTTCCAAATCTTTTAGCCACCCCAATTCACTAGGCAGAGTTGCCGACAGACCTTCATTAACTAAACTGATAGATGTGATAGTGGCGGCACCTCCCCCATTGATACCGATGCGGCAGCTGATGCCATGCCATTCACACACAGGAATGCCAGAGTTGAACTTCCATCCATTTCTTGTGGAAGCCCACTCTTCGCCCTCAACTTTTTGAATGAGAGAGAGGAGAGCTTGCTGCTCACGCTGGTCGCCTCCCTGGATATCTGGCATGATATGGTTGATATCAACAAGCTTTTTTTATGGTTTTAATTTTTTATTTTTTGAAATGTAGAACATCTCGCTTGCAGTGGTTCGTGGTTCTGTCACACGACCTCCAACCCGGAATTATTGCGGCGGGCCGGCTTTCCTTTCTTGATACCTCACACTCATATTATGGTAGAGGTATTTCTCTCTCTCTCTAGAGTAGAGTGTAGAAACTGTAGAAACTAATAAATAAATACTAAGTTAATCAGTCTCGATATATCTACCTAAAAAGGACCTGCTCTAGGCATGCTGTTTTCAACATGCGGTCGTTTAAATTGCCGAAAGGATTTCCTACTACTACTAACAGCAAGATGGGGTTTGGCCCATAGGATATTATCCTCTCAGAATAGATAGTTAGACATACTTACTGACCAGACTGTACGATACTAAGTAGTATCATCTTTCTTATGCGCTTGTATTTGTGGCTCCTAAAAGACTGTGGTGGATGGCTGCCGAACAAAGATGTTCACATCGTGACCGTTTCATATCACTTTTATTTACAAAGACCTTTCAGTACCACCAACTGCACGCTTGTTTCTCCTCTCGCTTGTTTTTATCCTTGCTCCTTCAATAGATGACGTGTCTTCAAGTGATGATAACCAACAAGTACTTCCTTTGTCAAGATGGCATACATTGAAGGTAAAATAGTAAACAAGTAAGTTGCACATGCATCATTAACAAACTCCATCAACAAACCAAGCATCTTTAGAGCGAGGCCCACCTGGAGCGATTGTTTTACAATGCTCCGGGCTGTAGCATTTGTAGACGAAAACAGTCCCATCGGTTTCATTGGCTGATGCATAATCATTCAAACTGTATGTCGCCGAGTTTCTCCAAGGTTCAGGGCAGCCTGAACTAGATACTTCAGGAGATACTACTACATCTTCAGCCGAGGGTGGATTGCAATACCCTTGCAGAAACCAACCAGGCCTACCAGGACTGTCTTTAAGATTACACAATTCATCAGCACGACAATAGAAGTACTCGTACTCTTCTCCATTCGCTGAGTAGTAGGCGAAGTTGCCAGCTTTGTATGGTTGGGAATCCTTGTTGTATTCACTGCCAAGACATTTCGGAAGTGTAGGCTTGTTTGTTGACAACAGAGTTGGGGCCGATGAAGGTGATAGTGATGGAACTTGTGTTGGCAATTGAGACGGAGTTATCGTTGGCTTGTGTGAGGGAGAAAGAGTAGGATATGACGATGGCAAGCTCGAAGGAGATGCGGCAGGGTTGCTTGTAGGCGCAGGCATAACTGGACTTGTTGTAGGAGTCTTCTGTAGGATGGCATTTAGTGTTAACAACGGATGGTATCTGAATAACAATCAATCATAATCATAACATGAACTCACACTCGTGGAGGGTGCTGGAAGTGTAATAGGCTGGTTGTTCGGATTGATTTCAGGAGGTGAATCTTTGCCACCTTTCCCTCTCTTGTTTCTACCTCTTCTCCCACCTTGCTGATTGTCTAATGATAATGCGTTGTTTCTATGTCTCCTCCCAACTTGCTGATTTTCAATTGATGATGCGGTTGGCTCGTTTGGCTTCTCCAATCGTCTCGTGCTAGGTACATGTTCCTGCTGCACACGTAACTTGCGTCGGCTGGTCTTGTCCGCCAGCACCACGTGTCGTCGTCGTGGAGACAGCAATGCGATGATGAATACCAAGACGGAGTAATACTTCATGATCTTTTTCGATAATGTGCGGACATGTACGTGTGCGGGCGCTGCTTTTTTTGCTGAATTATAGTACCTACTGTGTGCCTCTAATCACAAGAGTGAAGTACGACACAACAATATACTCCGTCAACTGCCCTCATGTCAAAGACGCCTGCGCCAATCTAACAAATGGTCACAATTTGACTTAGACCGACCTCGTGTTGGGCCGGTCAAAAGTCACAAGAAAACGTGAGCAAAAATGTTAAGGTACTTATGGTAGTAAGTGTCACATGGGCTGAGCCCTCTACATCATAGGTACCATACAAGCTTTATGTCATCTTTTTCCTGTGGTCATTCTGAGAGCCAGCTTATGACCGCTTTGTTTTGTAAACCTGCTGTTATGTAGAATTATGTACTTAAAACGTATGTATGTAAGGTAAGTACTCTCCTCCTCCTTTTCTTTCATTCTCCTGCGCTACCATAGCGAGAGAGAGATGAGAGGGAGCGGGCGGGAAGGAAACAAGGTCAATGACAGTGGACAGGACAATGGAGGAAGGCATCAAAATCGATGATCGGATTGAGGAGCAACACAGGAACATAATATAATTCCACAAAGCTATCGTTTCAACCAAAATTAAAATATATCATGTCGTCCACAAAACAACGAGGCAGGCCAAGGAAACACCCCATCGCATCTTCCTCCGCACCATTATCAGTGGCGGTGGATCCAACCTTCAGCCGAGAGCAACTACTAACACGCAAGACGGAGATTCAAAGTCGTCTCCTGGAGTTGGAGCCCAAGCCTGTTATTGCCGTCGCGCCAAGTGCCAATGATTCATCACTCACCTCAGCAATGGCTCTGTTGCAAAAACTCCCCGCCTCCATTGCAAAAATCCCCAACGATAGGAACAGCAGCAGCATTAGCGTCCACAATGACTCCACCAATACAGACAACTCCACCCACTGGGACTTCACCCTCAAAGAAATGCTGTGGCTATCCGCCGACTTTCAATCCGAACGGAAACGTCAAATGTCCCAGGCAAAAAAGTTATCCAACGCAATTAAGCAATATCATGCGACACTCCACACACGTAAATTACGTGAACGTGCCGAATTCGAGGCAAAGGTACGTCGATTGGCGGCGAAGCTCAACCGTAATGTCCAGCGTGGCTACTGGAAGAAGATTGAACGTGTCGTGGGATATAAGCAACGGTTGAATGGGGAGGAACAACGGAGGAAGGATATGGATAAACACTTGGTGTTTTTAGTGAGGCAGACTGAAAAGTATGGAGAGAGTTTGACGAAACGCTCCACTGATGGTAGTGGAGATGTTGCGAAACAGCACATGTCTATCGAGGAGGCATTATCACAAAGTTCCTCCCTGGGAAGGCGCAAAAGCACATTGACAGGTGTGGATTATTCAAGGATGGATCAAGATGACAGTTACAACGAAAGAACCTTCTACGGAGAACGACTAGTGGCCAATAATAATTCCAGAAACTCGACATTGACGTCTCCAACCAAGGAGAGTGATGATGGTGATGATGATGATGAGTATGAACCAAGTGATGCAGAATTAATCGAAGAGGCAGAACATGAGAAGAAAGAATATGTTGAATTTTTGAATTCATTTAGGGAACTATGTCCTGACGAAGTGAGGGACGAGGTTAGGAAATTACTTGAAGAGCAAGAGATGGATCTAGATGCATTATTGCAACGGTTGGTTGAAGAGGGGCAACTTATGGAAGAGAAGGAAAACGAAGAAGAAGAACAAGAAGATGATGAGACAGATACAAGTAAACCCCCGGCGGAAGGAGGAGGCGAATCAATGGAAATTGAGGAGTCTACTGTAGCCGCTCCAAGATCGCGGCATGTCAGCTTTGCTGCATCTCATCAAGAAAGAACATTCGATCCATCCCCATATGTTGAGTCAATATTAGGCGAAGACGACCACGAGGAAAAGGACGAGTTCCACCTCGAGAATGAAGAGGTTGACGACGAAACAACCATCGAGGCAGAAGAACGATTAGGCCGAGACATGTCGTACAAAGATGAGATTGAGTTACTAAATCGCGAGAATGAAATGTCAATAGAGGAATTACGTGCAATGTATGCAAATATGGAAGATGAGAGCGATGAGTCTGTAGGATCTGACAACGATGGTGAAAATGAGAATGATTTCAATTTGCTTGCCGAAGACGACCACGAGGAAAAGGATGAATTCCATCTAGAAAGTGTAGAAGTTGATGATGAGACCACAATAGAGGCCGAGGAAAAGCTTGGGCGGGACATGTCATACCAAGAAGAAATAGATTTGCTCAAGCGAGAAAGCGAAATGTCAGTGGAAGAATTGCGTGCTATGTACGCTAACATGGAAGATGGGGGAGTTGATAACATTGATGGACAAGAAGCCAGCACTGCAAACTCGGTACTGGACCTACTCAATGAAGATGATCACGAGGAAAAGGACGAATTCCACATGGAGGATGAAGAAATGGACGACGAAACAACTATTGAAGCGGAAGAGAAACTCGGGAGAGATATTTCATACGAGAAAGAACTCGCCCAGTTGCAAGAAGAAAACGAAATGTCTACGGAAGAACTTCGAAGACTCTATGGGTTAGATGCCGATGAACATGGCGCAGACATTGCTACTCAAAAGCCCGAGAAGCGGAAGCATGAATCATCGGATGGTCCTGATAATGTCAAGTTGACAAAGAAAACCAAGAATTATGATTCTGATGCAGGCATCGAGGCGTTAAAATCGCTTGCAGCATCAGATGAAAAGGCGCGACATACAATGCTAACGCGACCATTTCTGCTTGCCAGCTGGGTTAAATTGCGCGCTTATCAGCAAGTTGGAATGAATTGGCTTGTGTCGACACAATCTCGACGGCTAAATGGCATTTTGGCCGATGAGATGGGATTAGGTCAGTTGGTGTAATTTCGTTGTTGCTACTTCTTTTGTGTTTTCGAAAACTTCTCACATCAAAATTGCCCACCCAACAGGTAAAACTCTGCAAACGATATCGATGCTGGCATATCTCGCATCATATAAAGGCATATGGGGACCTCATCTGATCATCGTTCCAACGTCATGTCTTGTGAACTGGGAGGTAGAATTCAAACGATTTTGCCCGGGTCTTAAAGTTATGTGCTACTATGGAAATGCAAAGCGACGAAAAGAACTCAGGGTAGGCTGGACAAAGTCAAATATGCATCATGTCATAATTACGTCATATCAACTCGCAGTTCAGGATTCGTTTGCGTTCAAAAGGAAGAAATGGTACTACCTAATATTAGATGAGGTATGTCTTTGTGTCCTTGAAACGTGAACATCTTTTTGTTTTCCGCAAACTAAATCAACTCATTCTTCCACTCCAGGCTCACAACATCAAAAACTTTGAAAGTCAAAGATGGCAAACTCTCATCAATTTCAACACCCAACGCCGACTTCTCTTAACTGGAACTCCTTTGCAGAATAACCTGATGGAGCTATGGAGTTTGTTGCACTTTTTGATGCCACACGTCTTTCGAGATAGAAAAGAGTTCTCATATTGGTTCTCCAACCCTATGGACAATATCATTGAAGGAAATGCCCGACGTAATGACGATCTTATCAATCGGCTGCACGGAATTATTCGCCCATTTGTTCTCCGAAGGCTGAAGAAAGATGTCGAAACTCAACTTCCTGGAAAATTTGAGCATATAGTCAAATGCCAACTGTCGAGGAGACAAATGTTTTTGTATGAAGAGTTCATGGCACGTTCCTCGACGCGGAAGGCAATGCATGGGGGCAACTTCATGGGAATGATGAATGTCTTAATGCAACTTCGGAAAGTTTGCAATCATCCAGACTTGTTCGAACCACGATCTGTTACTACGCCATTTGTTATGGAGCCTGTGACAATGTCTACCGCTGCGTGTGTAGTTGATGCAATCGAAGAGAAATCTGGCTTGGAACGTCTGAGTCCACACTTCCTCATGCCATTATGGACAATAGGACGAGGTACTCCTTCATTTGAGAAGGCGACTTCTATTGACAGTATCATTGAGGAGCAGCTAAATCGATTGGTGACGCCTATTTCAGCAATACTTCAACGAGCGAACAACGCTCGTCTTAAAGAGCCACCGCCTCGACAAGGACTGGATGCTGGTTTGCTTTCATTGCTATCTCGAATCCATGACGCTGAGAAAGAAGAGAAAGTAGCTAGGGCAGATGCCATCGGCGTAATCAACACACGAAGATGTGAAAGTAGTTCATTCCCATATTCAGATAGACTTTGTGGGGCTGTGACACTTGAACAGCTCCAATTCAATTTGCCATTGAAAGAAGACATGAATGCATTCCAAATTGCTGCCACCCCAACAGAGTTGCTTTCGATGAGAAAAAGTCAGGAACAACGGGGAGAAGACTTGCAAGAGCTTGTGAATAAATTTGTGTTCTGTGTACCAAAGGCAGTTAGTAGCAAGCCCATTCTCGTCTCAAGCAAATCCAATTCATCATCAATGGCAACGGAAAGAACACTGTTGTCAAAGACCTCAAACGCATTCAACAAATATTTCTCGCCGTACCAAAGAGCACAAGCCAGACTTACTATGTGTTTCCCAGATAAGAAGCTAGTACAGTTTGATGCCGGAAAGTTACAACAAATGGCGACATTACTTCGTGGATTGAAGCAAGGCGGGCATCGAGTTCTCATATTTACACAAATGAGCAAAATGCTGGATGTGCTTGAAGCATTCTTGAACCTCAATGGCCACACCTACTTAAGACTCGATGGAGGCACTGATGTCGAACGTCGCCAAAGGTTAATGGACCGGTTCAACAGCGATGCTAAGGTGTTCTGCTTCATTTTGAGTACACGAAGTGGTGGTTTAGGTATCAACTTGACTGGCGCCGACACTGTCATTTTCTACGACAGTGATTGGAATCCTGCTATGGATGCGCAGGCGCAAGATAGAGCTCACCGTATCGGGCAGACACGCGAAGTGCACATTTACCGCATGGTCACAGAACATACAATCGAGGAGAATATATTGACAAAGGCGAAACAAAAACGCAATCTTGACTTATTGGTCATGGATGAGGGAAAGTTCCATGCGAATTCTGTAGGTGATACAGCTGACACAACAGACGACGACAATGGTTTCACTAAGGGTAGCTTGCAAAATATTCTTGGCGTTTACTCAGACGCCGATCTGATAACCGACGATCCTGATCAGATGAGCAAAGATCATCTGATAACCGACGATCCTGATCAGATGAGCAAAGATCAAGTAGAGTCTGTAATGAATGCATTAGAAGACGAAGACGACGTCAAAGCGATGCAGAGTGCAAGAAAAGAGGCAACGGACGCTCTTGAGGAATTTGATGAGAGCATACAATATATGCAGGATGGTGAAGAGACAATAAATTCGGAGACAAAAAACGAAAAAGTTGTGCAAAAGACGTCAAAGTCTAAAAAGCAAACAACTCCCAACGCATCAAACATCACTTTTGATAAGAACGTCGACAAATCAGGTAAAAAAGATGACGATAATGAAGACGACAAGGATATGGAACAAGAGTTTGCTACGTGGCAAAGCAAAGTGGGCATGGATTCGAGTACAATCCATGACTCATTGAATCCTCTTGAGCGTTATGGGCTGCACGTGAAAGAGTACATCGACCCGTATTACTCTCCGTTCTTCTGGGCTGAACAGCAGCGACTTGCTCAAGCTACAACTAATATTGGCGAAGAGTGGGACTTGGAACAAATAGAGCAGAAGAAGATCGAGGAAGAGCAACGAGCTTTTGAGGATGGAGATTTACTCGCAACATTTCCTGAACCAGAGTCACTTCCTCGTCAACGACAACTATACAAAAGAGAAAAGGCTAGGATGCGAGCTGAAATGATTAAGCGAACTCTTACTGGTGAAAACTGGATCACCAAGATAGAGCAGTTGAGTGGAAAGTTATTTTGGTACAATTCTGACACAGGCGAAGCCATTTGGGAGAAACCACTGGTGTTAAGAATGCTCGAAGCAGAGAGTATTGCAATGACAGAAGGATGGGCAGCGTTGCCAACCAAGCCTCTTGTCAACATTATGGAATTCTTGTTACCCTATCCTGAACGTACAAAATGTTCAATGGTTTGTCGAAGGTGGCGAGACGCTGCAAATGATATTTCATTTGTCTTCCATGTTTGGCCTGTGGAGCAAGGAGCGCTTGTGATGGACAAATCAAAATTAGGCAAGAATCACTTTCGAACAATATCGGACGCTTTGGAAGCGGCTATGCCTGGTGACACAATAGGTGTGTTTTTTTTTTGTGTGTGTGTACCGATGTGATAACGTTCACGAATGACAAGTAACGTTACTTACTTCCTTCTTGCAACCTACGTGTAGAACTTGGTGATGGTCATTATTTTGTGAACGACCCAGGTCTGATGGTGAATAGTCCAGTTAGGATTGTTGGCGATGAAAATGAACCTGCACATGTGATTTTGGAAATGAGTGGCGAAATCGTTTGGAAGGCCCGGGGTGGCTGGATGGAGGGAATCACAATCCGACGCCCAAGAATAGCTACTGGAGGAACTCCGTCGAATCAAATCATGCGAATAGACGGCGGTCGTCTAAACATGTACAACTGTGTATTCGACAATACGGGGAATATTGGGAATTGTATTTCTGTAAGTGGCAGTAAGTCTGGTGGGAGTTGGGAGAAAGCAATTATCAAAGGAGGATCCCAGAACAAATGTGGTCTTTTTGTGGAAAATGGCGCATGCATTCAAGTGATTGATGTAAGTGTTGAGATCATTCAATGTGTATTCTTAGTGGATAAAAATTCGTCATGTCCTCAACTCTCTCTGCTTTACACACACACACTCTCTCTAGAGCCGTATTTGTGAAAATTCTGGAGCAGCTATTACTTGCAGAGACAAATCCTTGGTCGATTTAAGCAACTGTAGAATGGATCGTAATGGAGTGGATGCAATAATCAATGATGAATACAGAGGACAGTCTAAAGAGGATGAAGTAATGGAAGATTCGGCTCCAGCTTTGATTTTAAGTTAACGATAACAGAACGCACTGAAGTCGACACCTGAATCTTTGTAGAAAAAGAGCGACACCTGCCTTCCTTTCCTCCCTTTCTGACATTTACCTATCTTTCGCACAGACTAAAGCTTCACTTTTGCACTTATTCTCCAGCTTCGACAATCCTCTTAAAAATACCACCCGGACGAGACACCAGTTCGTCATAAGTTCCTTCCTCAGCAATGACGCCTTGCTCCAAAACGACAATCTTGTCTGCCTTGACGGCAGTAGAGGGATGGTGAGACACAGACACAAGAGTAAGACCTTCAGTATCACGGAGCTTGACAAGTGTTTCGATGATAGAACGTTCCGTCTCAGCGTCCAATGCAGACGTAGCTGAAGATTCCAAGGGAAATGGAGCACGAGTTAGTGTATAGACATCATCACCAAGCATATACAACTAAACATGCATAGCATACGACTCACCTTCATCAAGCAAGAGCACGGATGGCTGCCTGTAAAGAGCACGTGCCATGCACACGCGTTGCAGCTGGCCACCACTCAATCCGGCGAGCGCATCCCCACCAATAACCGTATCATATTTATCAGGGAGACGTTCGATAACATCAGCAATCTCAGCAGCTTGCGCTACCTTCTCAACAGCTCCGGGAACTTCAGGCTGTCCGAAGAGGATGTTATCGCGAATCGTGCCCTGATAAATCATTGTTTTTTGAAACATCACACCGACATTCTCACGGAAGCTATCTAATGACGAGCCGTAAATGTCAGTTCCATCCCATTCGATAGATCCTTCGGAAGGCTTCCGAAAGCGCATCAGAAGGTTCAACACAGTTGACTTTCCAGACCCAGATTCCCCACAAAGTACTGAGTATGTTCCAGGACTGAGGCCGATATTGACACCCTTGATAACGTCAGGAAGCTTTGCGGCATATCGGAACTTGATACCTTTAATGGACAAGGAGCTAGTGAGTTTTTTCAGGGTCGTGTTCGTGCCGGATGGCTCGGACGATGACTCTTCATCAAGGCTATCATCCATCATTTCCCACACACTTCTCTGTGATATTGACAAGCAGAACGAAACAATGTTTAGTGTTAATCAATGACAATAGAGGTAAACAAACTAAACACCATGATAAAACTGACTATAGCGCCACCAAATTGAGTGGTATTCCTTTGCACATTCCCGAAAAGAAAAATCGGACTGATCAGTGAACCCTGAAGAGTATCATGTCATGGAAGAAAGTGTTAGAGGAGCAATGATGATGACCATAGCGACGCAAGCCCAAGCATTTCACTCACCAAAGCAGCTTGTGCTGTACCGAAAGCACCTAAACCTAATTGGCCGTTGATAATTGCCATGCCGAGAGGAAGGACAACCATGACGGTGAAGATTGACGACACAATTTCAGTATAGCTCTGAGATAATCCGGATCTAACGAACGATGTAAAATGGGCTTTATCAGTCGTATCCAACAGTTCTGACATATCCTTCTTGACCCATTCACTGGCATTAGCCGCTCTAATAGCATCTCGGCATTCCACTGCACTGTTGACTTTTCCAAGGAACTCTGCATCGGTGTCAGCTTTCCTGCCACTCGCTCTGCTAGCCCTGTCGTCGAAGTAGTCAACCGATGCAATGACTGGTACCAGACTGATGAAGAGGTACACGGCGGGTGGATAGACGATGGCAGCCGCAACAACTCCTGACACAATTTGACAGAGTTGTGGTATAATTCCAATGAAGTATGTTATTGAGTAGATCTCCACTTGACCGAGTTGACCTGAAAACGAATCAATCAATTTTCCCGGTCGAAACCTCTCTCCGAACTCAGTACCCCCCTTTAAAGTAGAGCGGAGCATCTTGTGGCGGCATGCCGAAATCATTTTCGTTGTGTAGTACGTCTCCGCGAAATTCGCACAAAGATTGATCAAAGGCACAACAATCAAGACGCTACAGAAAAGAATGACGGCATTGATTGCCATTGCCTTATCTCCTTTCTGAGCAGCATCCAGGAATCGCCCGAAGGCAATAGGATTTACCGCAGATGACACAACGCCTCCGATCGATCTAGGAATAAATCCGATGAAAAAGGCGAGTGGGACTTGGAAGGATAATTTCGACATTGCGACAAGAGCTTCTGCAAAATTTAAAGGAGCAGTGCGCTTAACACCTGTTTCCTGGATTTTTCCCGTCTCCATGTAAACCCTGTAACGAAGCATCCGAATGAGTATTGTTCATAAATATAGTATGGAAAAGAAAACGAAGCATTATTGATTGTACTTACCGGAGGTAAAGTATCATCTGGCTGGTAAGTAGTCGACATTGGTAGGATGTAATCTTAGACTTGGAGACGAGGAAAGGTGGCGCAAACGACACAACTTGTGTCAACTTATTGATGGTGTAGGTCCAATCATCAAGTGCTTCCTCCTTTCCCTCGCGGATTCTTTGGCCATCAAGGACTTGCTGAATAGAATTGCTTGCTTCTTCGGAAAATCGAAGCGCCTTGCTTGCATTTGTCGCAATCTTCACTAAGGCAGTGTTGCTGATGCCGGCAATGGGAGGGACCCCTGCATTGACCTCATCCTTGGAAATAGCACTTTTATAATAAAAGTACAAGGCTTTGAACGTTGGTTCAATCAACTTTTGATCAACGAAAATGGTCTGGAGCGAAGAGTAGTAGAGTAATGTGAGTGTCTGAGAGGAGCGATAACATACGTGCAATGCAATTAGAGACTTACACCAGCCATCACGATAAGCAAACCATACTCAAGCTTAAAGTTATCTAATTTCACGTCCTGGAATGCAAAGGCGAACATTGTGAGTGTTCCGGCTTGTAAGAGTGCAAACATGAGTACCTTGTAGGGTCCAGCCCATGCTAGCAGCTGGCGGGGGCTTGCATAGATATAAAAAGTATTCACCCAATTCAAAACTTGCCAAATCCAGAAGCAAGCATACCCTACGTTTTTAAGGCCATTGATAGGATTAGTACCACTAGCCTCGACAGCTGATGTTAGTGCAGCAACCAAGATGTACATTATGTACATGATGACATTGACCGGCTTTCCCCAGCCCTTAGAATTGAATTCAGAAAAGTTGTATTTGCGAAAGAGGCGCAAGCGGGATGGTAGTTCTTTGACATTTTTGCTGTCGAGAGTGTCGCTCTCTGAGGGTTTGAACCACTTGCCGGGGGGCGACTCTTCGTCATACGCAGGATCATCCCTGTCGATAAGCTTGGTCTGGGAGATAAGCTTGGACTGGGAGAGGGTAAGCTCCTTTCCCGTTGGTGTCATGTTCGAGTTAGAGCTGTGGCTGTGAGGAGAGATGATATTATGTTCGAAAAGAGAGCGAGAGGCAACGTCAGTGGAGATCACAGAGAGTAATACAGCACAATCGATTGTTTTATGAGGCGATGCTCGGGAAAGTGAAGTAGTTGGTGCTGTTGTTTAAGCTTGCTTTTTGGTGAATTTTACAAACCACCTCACAAATCAACATCTTAAGCTTCATTATGTAATAATGAAACACCCACAAAATTTAGATATTCGGTGGTTTCATTTAAATTTGCAGCCCCCTCAAAAAGCTCTCACACCTTTTACCGAGGGAGGAATCCAGAAAGGATACAATACCTATTCCGACTGTATGGAACGATGTGTCGCAGTCGCAGGTCGCAGTCAGTACCCCTAAGGTACATAGGTAGTACATAGTACTTAGGTACTCCTACCACTAGGTACTCCTCGACGTAGGTAAGAGGTAAGGGTATCGAGGTAGATACCGTAGATAAAAGGACAACCTTATCGATAGGTACAAATAATAGTCCCCGATCCCACAACCGACGCGACCCTGACAATTTTCTTACGGAAAACCGACGTCGCGCCTTGATCCTCCTGTATGGTCTATCGCTGGTCAGTAGAGACACTAGAGAGGTACTTATGCTACTGCGTTAGTGGTATGCAAAGATATCTCTAGTAATTAGGTACAAACTATGTGAACACTATGTTTGTGCCTAGTCTCGAAAGCTGAGAACTGAGTTTCAGCAGTGTCAACCATCATGCGAAGATGTGGTGACGAGGACGTACTTGCCATATAAGAGTGTGTCGAGTCGACACAAAGAACGGCGAAGAAATGCAGGACTTGAGGCGTGATAGGCCATATAGAAGGAGCATGTGAAAAGTAGAACTGAATACTGAATAACTGGAATCTATTTGTTATGACATTTTACTAGATGAAGATTAGGCTGCAGGTGCAACCGTCTTCAGATGACTTAAGAATTGTTCGTGCTCTTCGAGAGGACGGAAAGAATGACCTACCAAAGTTGAGAGCTTTGGAAGATTGCGATTAGAGATGTCTAAAGCCGCAGTGTGCTTGCGAAGATACATAAGAAAGGTGTTACTCTTCCAGCGAAGACGTGTTTGAATGTAAGAATCTGACATTCCGGCACGGTGAAGAATATTTGCAGCCGTAACACGGATGGAATGAGATGTCCAGCAGTCCAACGATTTATCGTCTGGGCGAAGGTTGAAGGCAGCCTGAACAGAGCGGCGTAGGAACGAGACGACGTGACGGGCCGTGATGAAGCGGAATGAAGAGTCTGGGGAGGATCCCAGGGAGAACACAGCCAATGGGGTGGTAGGAGGAACCTTGAGGGCAAGAGCCCGAAGGTAGATGCGAATGGCGGCAAGGACTGGACAGACGTCTGGACGTTCATAATCGCGTTTGAATGGGATTTCTTGGCCGTTATCTTCGTTCTTTTGAAAGCGCAGCGAATCCGAACGTAGTCAACCGAAGGAACGAGATCAGGGGAGAAGTCATAAAGACGTTGTCCCGAGGAGCTGAAGAACTCAAAATCATCCCGAATGAAGGCTTTTGGTTCTGGAGTTTCGTGAGCGAGGTTTGGTGTTGTCATCTCAATGGATTGGCTGTCTTGACACCATTCACTGCGCCGAGCGCCCGTGACCCTACCAAGGATGATCCAATCAAGGAGTGCAGAGTCCAACGAGTTGGGAGGTGAGAGTCGACAAATCTTGAGCACAAGACCGAGCGAGAGATTAGAATGAATTGAAAGATGGTAAGCTCTGTGTCATTTATTGTAGATAATTGTCTGGAACGAGTCAGTATCAGGAGCCAGAGGAATGAAGATGTGCAGAAGAATATTACGATATGTATATGATGGGCCAAAAGAGAGGGAATGTCGGCGCAGGCGGCCAAGAAATGAGATGATAGCCTGTGTTCGGTGGAAATAGGAGTCAGAATCGGAGAGAACCCGGAGGCAGAGTCGGAGAGAGAGAAATAGAGAGAAAGAGAGAGAGAGATAGAGAGAGAGTTGGCAGAACGCCGAAGTGATTCGTGATAACATTGTTTCCTAGATGTTTTTAGTTGAAGTGGAAGCAGCCGAGTTCGAATGAGGGTGAGGGTTGAAAAGGAGAGTAAAAAGTCAAGATGTGTGGTCGGAGCCAAATATTGTTTGAGTTTGTCTCGTGGAATATGATGTGGCATCATACTCCAAGAGGAACTTGAAAATGCCCGAGATGAGAAGGAGTCGCTACTACCATGAAAGTGAAAGGAGAAGGGTATATGAATATGATCGCAGGAGTGATGTGCGAATCCAAAGTACCGATGGAAGAAGGAGGTGGAAGAATATAATATCGATATCGCTTTACGCGTTGTAATAAGTGGGGAGGAAAAACCAATGACGAAATGATGTGATGAGCCAGAACAGATTCAACTTGGCAGATAGTGCAAAAGCCGTAACTTTGACATATACTGATGTCAAGAATCAACGAGGAGAGAAGATAATGATATTACATGAACATCACCCCGAGGGTGGCGATAGTCATTGACATTGAAGATGGTGTTGAGTTTTGACCTAAGCAGATTGCCGTTTTGATTGTAGCTGAAGCAAATAGATGTTTGTGACACAAGACTCCCGAGAAATAGAAAGGATAGAGATGACTGGGAGAAGAGATCTCAAGTGAAAGTGCGAGTTGCAGACGCAGACGTGTGGTAGGGGAGACGGAGTAAGCATATCAGAAAAGACGCCGACATAGGAGCCCCGACGATGGGAACTGAAGGACTAAGGATGAGTCTTGTTTTCGACAGAGTAGTATAGAATTGTGGTGGAAACGGAAGCAGCCGAGTTCGAGTAAATATGGAAAGGAGACCGGAGCCGATAGATTTCTTCGTCTGCCGAATGTGTAATGGTAATGATTGGGCGGGGACGGTATCCTCTTCTGCGTACCTGGGCCTGGGGACGCCAAGAGTTGGTGGGAGGAGGAGCCATACGCATAAAAGGAGGGGAATGATGTGTAAATCCGAAATGCCGATGTGGAGGCAGAACGAATGCCAACAACCTACATAGGTCGGAAGTCCGATATGATTTGTGACGAGCAGTATTGCTACAGTGACAGGGCAAGAATTGACGTTGTTGAAGAAAGCTACTTGAAGTGGGAAAAGACAACTTGGCCGAAGCGGTCCAATGATAATGTACCGCAGTGCGTCGATTGAAAGGAGGTATGAGAAATGATGGCAGGTAGTCTGATTGAGGTGCGAGTCGCAACTGGTTCGGAATGCCGCGAGTGAACGAGAAAAGATAATAAATATGAATGACACCCCTCTCATAGTCATAGTCTCAGGAGATAGTAATAGTGGTATGTGACCGAAGCAAAGTGCCGGTGCTGGTGGGCGAAGTCGAAGTGGAGAGATATTTGTGACCGTACCATAGCCAATTATTGGGATTGGGACTCGCACAGCTGAATGCGGAAGGCCGAAGCCGAACGAATTTTGGCAGAGTCCCGACTGTGTGCTGAAGGCGATATGGTAACTTTTACGGGATTCCACGAGTCAACTAGAGAAGCATTAATAGGCGTAGAAGATGATATCCCAAGAAGGCTGCTTGGTGACGAAGGCGTTGTGAGGGAGCACCCGAGTACTGAAGAGATCCCCTCTCCCGCTCTCCATACACTGTCATCCCACTGTGGTTGGAGCCAAGAGTGTCCAAAGCTGGTTGGGCTTGTATTGTAAAATCAACACTGCACCCCACCTGAGAAGAGAAGGAAACCAGTAGAAAAAGGAAAGCTGGTGATTGATTTGAGGCGGATAGTGCCGATTGTTGTGAGGGTAAATAGTTTCGAGGCGCTAACCGATGGATGTGAAATGAAAAAGATGACGATGACACAATGACTGGGTAGTATTTGGTACAGTTGTTCAATTACCAACGGGATAAATAACCGACTCCAACAAGATGGCGCCGAGTGTAGAATTCAAGAAAATAAGAGAAGTAGCTTTGAATTTGAAACACTCTGCACTTGATAAGCTGATTGATTGATTGATTGTCAAATGGTACCATGTCTGCACGCAGATAGTGCCAAATAGTGTTTATGAGTTTTTGCACGCTTACTCTTGTTGACAGATATGTCAAGTGGTTGTTGCAGATAGTGCCAACAGTGAACTTTTGCCAAGTTCAGTCTTGACGTTTTGACAGGTGTGCTCCTGCTGGGCAGAAAGTGCAAAATTGATAGTAACTTCAGATTGACTTTGATTGTGAGAGAGAAATGGTCTTACTACTCAGATGGTAGCGAGGTGAGTAGTGCCGACTTGACTTTGATGTGACTGTGAGAAACGGGCTCACACTGCTCACAGCGAGATGAGTAAAGCCCACTTTGAATTTGGTTTTGACTTTGAGACGGCTTACTACTCATAGCGAAATAGTAGTGCCGACTTTGACTTTGAAATGGGCGTACTACTCATAGCGAGATGAGTAGTGTCGACTGTGACTTTGAGGCGGCTGACTACTCATAGCCATAGCGAGATGAATAGTGTCGACTGTGACTTTGATTTGACTTGAAAAGACGGGCTTACTGCTCATAGCAAGATAGATAGTACCGACTTTGACTTTGACTAATTGTGGCTGAGATAAATAACCGACTCAACAAGTTTGTGGTTGAGGGAGCACAACAAAAGGTTAGGGTGTATGTGATAGTAATAAAACTAACTGAGTCGGCTCAGGGCCGTCATATCACATGCAAATACAAACGACATTACAACCTCGTACGCGTCGTGGAGGGCCTATCGCCATATCGTATGTGGCGCCTTCTATTGACCAATAACGTTCGTATGGGATACGAGTAAAAATAAATGAGCCGGCTTGGGCTGTGATGAGGGTCAATTTGCAAAGTGGGCTTGTCGCACGCCATATCGTTTATCTTGCGCTGTCCAAATCGTCACCATCCGGTGCTACTGACCCAATGATGTTTGTATGAAAAGGTAGTAAAAATAAATGAGGCGGCTTAGTCCTCGTCCTCGCAGTAAAGACACTACAACCTCGTATGTGTCGTGATGAAGGCTGATTCCTGATTCGGGCTGGTTGTATAACGATAAAGCCACTTTGTGCCACCATATCATATCTCTAGCACCGTCCACTTCGTCACCATCCTGTGTTATTGACCCAATAACGTTCGTAACCCACCACCTCCCTCATCTTCATCTTGAACACGAAGCAGCCTTTTCTTTTCCAACCTACCTATTGATCCTATTACAGTTTATTTCCTAATCCTACTATATTACTTTTTATCTATCTACCCATTCGTCTGGCTCAAATAATTTAAGCCGAAGTTTGAACACTAGGTATCTCGACATAGAAACCATGCTGGTTGGCACTTCCTCCACCCCATTTGTATGAGTTCCACTGGTCATAAACATAAGTGGCAGGACCACTGTTGCGAGGGAATCCGTAATTGTTGTCATTGGTGTTGTAATCGGATACTTGCCACGGATTAGTGTTGGAAAGAGCATTTTGAACCGATGAGAACAGTTTATAATCAACGAGATTCACGTTATTTTCTTTCCTCCATTGGTTCATAAATAAATTTGGTAGATCCACAGTTTCAGCCGTAGAAATTCCTTCTTGGTAGCGAGGGAAATCAGTGATACGTTGGTAGATTATCTCTTTGTGGGCTGTACTGGTACAAGAGGGACACTTGCGAAGAAGCAGACAGTGGCGGCCAAGTTTAGTGAGGCAAGCTTCCATGAGTGAACGCATCTCACCGTCAGCTTCCTCCGGGTCGAGATGGGGTGGTAGGAAGTAAATGCCTTCTCCAAAAAGCTGCTTCCAAGTTATACCGTCTTGTTGAACACCATCCAAGTTCTTGAATACATTTGTAGCGCTCGTGACAAGCAGTTGCTCAGTGTTCAAGTATTCCGCATTTGAAACATCACAGTTGTTCGCACCAACAAGGTAACCATCGATGGCAGTTTGAATGTCTGTACCGGCATGAACTGCCTTGACGTGAGTACTGAGATCACCACAATCACCGTAGGTCATGCTGACTGAGTGGGTAGCCGATACCTTTCCAGTGTCAGCATCGATAGTCAACTGGTAGGTCAAGTCAGTACCAGTGGCAGTAATGCAAGCAGCCTCGGTAACGACGGGCATCTGTTCGACACAGGCACACATGGGAGCTCCGGGAATGTTGCTCATGTATCCTTTGGTCGCAGTTTGGTACAGGGAAGCACGGAACAAGGCATTGCCCTTGTATATATCGGAGTCTTCGTTTTCTTTCCAGGTGAATCCAACACAGTGAGTAGGCTCATCGTAGGTAAAGATGCTCCATCCAGATTCGACATGATTTGATTGAGGGGAAGTGGACAGATCATGGCGACAGATATCGGAGTTGTCATTGAGAGTTTCCATGACAGACTCAGTGTAACAGCACATGGCTGTATTCATCTTACATGACCCCTTCTCGGCATCAGGGTCAATGTTGAAGTTTGTCATGTACCCATTCTCACCATACCCATTGGCTTCATTGTACGATTCTTTCTGCTCGTATTCTGGCCATGAGATGAGTTGATTGTTCATGCTGTTAGTAATAAACCTGTTGAGGCGGGCGGTGTCCATCTCGAAGCTATGCTCACCATCTGTAACACTTCCACCACCATCCATATAGTTATGATCACGCTGAAAGGTGCCTTGAATCTCAACGAATTGAACGGGAGCATCGTACTTGCAGAGTTCAGCTACGGCAGCGGCAGCATCTTCTCCTGGGAACAGCTCTTCAATTGTGCAGCTGGTGCCTGCGATGGCGTTCTTTACAGCGTCCAGATTGCAGCTGCCTCCGAGCTCAATAACACCAGTACAGCCTTGAGCGGCCGCGGGAGAGATGAGGATGAGGAGGTGTGGTAGGATGATAGCAAAGGTGGATAGCTTCATGGCTGTGCGTATTATGGCTGCTTTTGGGCAGGTTGTGAATAGTTGTGAATGCACATCGTGAACAAACCGTTGTAAATAACAGACTCTACGAAAAATATCCGAGCGTGAACGAAAAGACGATGTAGGAAGCAGCCAGCAGTGACTGGGTGGCATTTTTGGTCGGTTTGTGATCTGTGTGAGTTGGTTTGTGTGACAACACAAAGGCACAGACCAGACAAATTTTGTACTTTGTGACATGCCATGACCCAAGTAATGACCCTGTCCTCCTCGTACATAGTACAAATATGGTACTGTTCAAGGAAGTACTCGATAGTTCAAGCTTCGTCTTGAGCTTTACCTTTACTTCGCATTCTATCGGACAATAGCACTTGCTAAATGAAAAAAAAACAAATTCAAATTGTACGCAGCAGCTCAAGCTTCGTTGACAATGTCAATTATGATGTACTCTTCAGATTTCAGACGGAACCATATTCTTTTGCTTTCTAATTCGTAGTCGTAGTAGGTACTAGTACTAATCAGCAGCTGGTGCTAGGTGTAGTCGAGGGAAGTGGGGACAGCCGACAAGATTGGCCAATGAAGTCGTGGATGGAGAGAGTTGTTCTGGCAAGTGCGAGAGGAGAACTCATACTTAGCCATACAGGGGAAATAGTTTAAGTTAAACTAGGCCCTATGAGTCTGGGCATGGGTATATGGATATGGCTCCTGCTCCTGGTGCTCCTGCTCCTGATGATTCATCTCTGCAAAGGCACGAGCCATTCCATGCACTTATAACATCGCCATCTTCTTCATCATCTTCAGCTCAACAATGAATCGAGTACTTTGTTAGGAACTTTTTGGTCGAGCAGCTGGAATTGTGCATATTTGTGTGCTACGTCAACCATGACAATTTCCACCTACAACACTACATCATGCATCATGCTACTACACAATAACTGCCTAACTTTTTATGCTACCGCTGCCACCATCCTCGACAGCACTCACTTGGTGATAGCTACGCAGCTTGGTTTGGTCAAATTTGGTGTATAGCCACTATATATGATGGTCGATGTTAGGCCATTATTTTGTAAAAATATTCTGCGCACACGAGGGAACGAGTATATTTGATAACATATGGAATTAATAAAGCTATTGAAGAAAGCATGTCTGAGACCCCGGAGGATTTTGTGGCAATCGGACCGCCGTTCTGCACAACATTTTGAGTGTTGTTGGCAATCTCGACTCGAGCGCCGTATCACCCTGCGATTGAGCTGCAACTGATATAACTGATGTGGGAGGAGTTTGTAGTTCAGACGTATTTTGAACTTTGTTATAGGAGGTTGCTTTATTACATAATAGCTCCAAAGTTGTGATCTTCTTGTTCCCACATAAATATGACAAAACTGGCAAATTTGGCGAGGTACAATAGGTAACCTATTAGGCTAAGGTCAATATAGTGAGTATAAACTATTTTGATTACTTTCTGACTATAGCTAGAGGGTTTTTCGAGAAATAGTTGAAAAAGACTGTATTAGATGCTAAACGTATTGCCAATAATACGGTGAGTTTTGCAAAGAGCTATTTTGTACGTGAGCGTGGGATTTGTTTCGCTTGTGTCGCCATGCGCCTTCAAAAACATTATGTATTTATTTTTTAACTGAGATAAGTAAAATACAACACCGTTTGCTTGCAATATTATGATGTCTGGAAGCAACGGTGCAGCCAACGGCAAACGCTCAACCCCCTCAGCAGCAGCAGCATCAGCCGTCGCCAAAGTGGAAAACACCGCCGAACTATCCTTCGGCGCCGAATTCGACGATGCCGTTGGTGCCGAAATCAACATCCTATCCAACGCCCAAGTCGCCGTGATTCTCCAAATGTCCGCCCAGAGTGCTCTTATCCGCGATGAGGAATTAGATGATGTATACAAAAAGACACAAAAGTATGTGGAGCGATTCAACAATATGAAAAATCCCGAGAAGGATAATCAAGAGTTGGTGACGGAATTGGATAATTTACATGGAGCGTTAGAGACATTTCGCAAGGAGAAGGAGGACGGAGAGGAGATGGCTTTGCATGGGTTTGAGGTGGCGGCGTTGATGAATTTGGTGGCCACGGATACAATGGTGGAAGAGGCAGTGGCGTTGATACCGTCGTTGAGTCGTTTTCCGGAAAGTGCTGTTGATGAAATTTTGGATTTGATTAGGAGTACAATGATTCGTATTGTTTCGTATGGCGGGAGTTGAATATACTTCTGAGATGATGCAGCAATAAGTTATGAGTTATTTGATTTGCGGGGGGACAAAATCAACATTACTAAGCCTTATATAGCGACTCTTCATCTGTTTAGCCTCCTCATCGTTTTGAGTTGAACTTGGATGTGGCTGCATCCAACTCTTTCGGGGGTACCAAAGCAAGGTACTTCACCATTCCATCATTTGCCGATTTCACAAAATTGCGCATTTCATCGAGGTCTAATCCATCTCCTCCAACAACTATGGTCTCCCCTGCACTTTTCTTGTTCACCTCCTTCAGAAGATACATGGTTTCGGCGCCTGCCAAAATTACACATGATGTGTTAGTGGATATGTTACGTTATGATAATATGAATAACGCGTCAAGATGAAGAGCATCATGCAAAACAGGCAAGGTGTCGAAACTCACGCATATCCTCAACATTGGTTAACACATCATTCCGCAACAAGTACGCAAGTGTTTGAGTAGATTGAGGCACTGCCCCCCCCGCCAAATACAAATTAGCTCTATCTGGATCACTGTAATAAATATTGTCTGCAAAGGCATTAAACGCCTTCTTAAATCGAATCTTCTCAAATATCTCATGAGATAGAATCTGATTCACATTTTCCAACATTGTCACATAATCTTCCTTCGTAGACAGCTTATCATTACTATGAATGAGTTGATTAATCTGGACAAGATCACTTTGCACTCCAAGAATGGGTTGTAATAAATCTACGTATTGCTCAAATGCACCAGGTTTGTTCGATCCCGAATCAAGTTCTCCACCATATTTAATGTTGTCGGCTTCATCTTGATTCCAAATTCGTAATTGTTCCAGAGCAGAGTTGGTTAATGGGTTGGGTTTGAACAAGTCGGATGCAGCTTGGGCTGGTGATGACAGCGTGGTTGACAATAATGCAGCAGTAGTTAGAGATGATGTGACACATCGGAAGAGAACACGTCTTCTGTCAACAGTCAAAGGCGATGTTGTCTTTGTTGTGCTTATTGGTTCTTCTTGGTGGTCAAGAGTGTTTCGTAGGAGGGTACCTACTCTTGAATGTTGTGTCAACACCACTGATGTCGAAAGGGGCTGGGTAAATGCCAATGCTGCTGATAGCAGGGAGCTGCCGCATAGAGCAGCCAACAAGACAGAGGTTTTCATTCTTCGTGTTTGTTTGGCGTGTATGCAACATGTAGCACTTTGCTCTGGGGGGTTGCTTCTGGGTTGCTTCGTCGGGCCGGCTGAATCAGTTAGCCCACCGTTGGAATTCGTAGTAAAAATACCGCGCTTTTCATTGGCCGCAAATCCTTGACGCCATTAATTTAACAGACAACACATATTAAAAAATAAATACACGTTTATCAGTTTAAATTCGTAGTGTCGGTGGAGGATTACTTGACCAAAAGCTCGTTAGAGTGAATCATTAGGCGAAAATGCGTTCGAAATGACTCCCAATCTGCACAACGATGTTGTTCTAGATGCTGGTGAAGGGACTCATCTCTTTACCTCTGCATCCTCTAGCGTAACATACGCAACATCAAATAATTTAACAACAGCCAGCACACGAGAACATGCTGCAATTAACATTTTACACTCTACAACATTAAGCCGATTGGGCTCAAGAACATGGGAATTTGCCACACCGCTTCTTCTACTAGAATGGAGTCCAGGATCACTTGCGGCACCTGCATCACTAGGTTTGACGTGTGCGTTGTTCCGAACGATAGTGTCACCGTGGCTTGGAAAATTGGCAGATGAATGGGATAGAATGAGTACTGTGTGGATAGGCACATCGATGCAAGCTGCGGGGTGTTTAATGTCTGTGGGAGCGCTGGTATTATTCAATTTTAGCACTTCGAAAATGAATGGAGACGACGGCGGGAAGTTGATACATCTCCTTTCGCTCGTCTTGGTCATTACTGCCGGGGTTATTGAAGCACTTGGTGCTCAACTATCTTCGGTTGCTGTAAAAAAGGAATGGCTCCCTATCATGTTTGATGAAGAAGCAACAAATATTTTAGTCACTGTCGCAGAAAAGAAAAAGAAGTCAACAACATTACTTTCGCTTTTGGACATACTACCAAGCCCAATCACACTGAGTTTTATCAACACAACTATGACCAATATTGATCTCCTTTCTGCCATGTTTGGACCTGTGTTAGCAGGTTGGGTACTAGAAGCTCTTGCATTCAAAGATAGTTCTATGCAAAGAGGATTTGTATTAATTGCACTTATGAATGTTATTTCGTTGGCGCCAGAGATGTATCTGTTACGAAAGGTGTATTTGTCGTGTTCGGCACTTCAGTTGCGTAGAGGAGATAGTATTGATGAATGCAAGCAATCAGGGGAGAGCACTTCAAGAAATGATAGTAGCAACGAGGAAGATCGCAACCCATGGATCTTGTTTATTAATCATCCATCAGGTTTGCCACTGCTCACTATATCGTTGGCATCATTGTATATGACTGCACTGAGCCCAGCTGGTGTTGTTCTTACGTCATATCTAATGACAATAGGACTGTCACCAACATCTATTGGTGCATTCAGAGGCTTCGGCGCTATATCTGGCGTTGTTGGAATATATTTTTTCTCACTTCTTCGTAAGAAAGAGGCAAATGAAAGTGGTGAACGATCGACTGTAGCGAAGTCCATTGAACGATTGAGAGGCTTGAGCTTGGCGTTCTTACTTCTGGAAGTTGTCTCCATCCTAGTTGCGGCAGCTGCTTATAAAAATTTGCGTGATGAAACGTTGACGACATCATCAGTATTTGACAAGAGTGGTGAACCTATGTCATGGCAAATATATCTCTTCCTTGGAGCAATAGTCGTATCTCGAGCTGGGCTTTACTCGTTTGATGTCGGAGTACTAGAAATTGAACAATACATCGTCGACGAACGCTACCGCAACGCCGTTGGATCAGTAGAAGGTGCACTGTGCTCCTTGTGTGAAATGGGAATGTATGTCCTTAGCATTGCTTTGCCAAACCCTTCCCAGTTTGGATGGCAAGTTGGTGTGTCTGCAAGTGCTGTGTCGTTTGGTGGTGTCTGTTTTGGAATGTTTCTGTGTTTGTATCACATGCATCTGCATCAACATGGCGAAGATGATCACCATGCCCACAATCACAGCCACGGTCACCACCACCACCACCATCGACACACATTGCAGCAAGAGCGAGACTTGAAGGAGTTTGGTTACCACATCCATTTACACAGACATGGTAAATCGTGGAGATAACACGCACCAAAATGATACTTCACCCTAACCCCGACTAGAAAAATGACTTTAGAATCCAATTGACATCGAGCCGACTCCTTACATTGACCTGCTCAGAACTTATCAATGTCAACCAAAGCGATAAACACCACTATCTGAACCTCCTCTCTCATCTATGTATACGCCCTCTCTTCGTTCCATCGCCTTTTGCTGACTTGCTGAGACAACAGCGTCCGTTGCTGCCTTAACACCTGCCATACTCGCCCTCACACCCAAACCACCCGCACCCAAGAGTAACTTGGCACTCATAAACGCTGGTGCCATCATTTCTAGAGCTCCTGCCACAACAGGTGCTGATGCCTCAGCAATCTCTTGTCCAACAGTAGTAGACATGACAATATCTCCTGGTAATCGGGCAATATTTCCAGCCACGTCTAGGAGAGTTCGTCGTTCAATCACAAACACCGAATTACGATGTATTCGTAAGCGGTGAGTTCGTTCCCATCGTGACGATTTAATATTTCCCAGTCGATCAACGGACGTTACCGTGCGTGAGGTTGCATATTCGAGTAGTAGGTACGCCCCTTTCATATCAATAACTAGAAAAGGCGACAGTGTCGGAAGGATTGGGTTGATGACACTTCCAGCGTTGGATGATGAGTTGTAATTGTTGTTGCCTCTTCCAGTTCCATTGCCACCACTAATTATATTGCCTTGATCAAAAGGACGACGAGCAAAAGATTCCAATGTGACAACATCATCTCGTTTAGGTGGCATGCCATTTGGTTCGTAAGAAATCAAAAGATGAACTTTACCAGCGGAGGAAGCATCAGAAGGATGATTCAGTGTTACCCATACATCTAGCAATCCCATCCGTTCCACTCGTCTCCTCATCATTCGAGCACTGTGTGGTATTCTTCCGTAAACATCTAAAGTAGTATCTTCCTCATCCAGTAGTTTGTTATCATGATTATTACTTGAATGGTGATGATGATTATCCGATGACGACGACACATCCCAATCATCTTCCCACATCCCAACCAACAACGGCATCAAATCCACATATCCCTTCCCAATCAAACGGTCACTACCCAATCCCAACAACTCCCTGCCAAAGTTAGATACCTCCTTGGTTTGCTTTCCCATCCCAACCATCGAAGTAGCTACAGATGCAACATTGACTGCACTTGATAGTGCCCCATCAACAAGTAAGGATTCTGTAGGTGCCATTTCTTCATCAAGACGTATCTCAAGACAGATACGTCCACCGTCGGTGTGGAGTGTGGGGAGCATATCATCTTTTTGCAGGGGGATGTGAAAGTTACTTTGATTCGTGTTATTGTTGTTGTTGCTGCTGCTGTTGCTGCTGCTGTTTCTATCATTGTTCTTCTTACTACTAGTTGTATCTCCCCATACTGGATTACAATCATTGGGTACAACGCTAGATTTGAATTCTTCTTTGGCATAATGATGCGGCAGTGTCATTGTTGAGTGAGAATTAGAATTGTTTACTGCACGAGATTTCGATAATGGTGTTGTATTATTTTTTGATGGTACTAAGGATGGAAATGGATGATGGATAATGCTGGCCGCTGCCATGGCAGCTGCTGCAGTTGCTGGAGATTTGGAATGATTTCTTGTCGGAGTTGCAAAATTTCTTACTCGAGGTGTAGTTCGTTGTTGTGGCTGCTGTTGTTGTTGTTGCTGCCGCTGCTGTTGCTGTTGCTGTTGCTGTTGTGGTTTTGGTTGTCTCTGAGCAAACGATGACACAAATGGAGACCGAATAGCCGCTGCAGTTGAACTACGAAGTGAACCCTCCTGATCAAATGGTGTTAGTGGCGTGCTACCCCCTCCACCTGTAGTGACCATAGCTGTGATTGGTGGAGGTGGAGGCGGAAGATTGGGTAAAAAGTCGGAACTTCTACTTGCTGCTAACACTGACGCAACGGATGATGTTGACTGAGCAGATGATGCCACAGTAGTCGATGAAGACACTGATGCTTCATTCTTCCACGCAGTATTAGTAGGTGGTTGTTTCATTGTATGATTTCGAAACTCTGGCTCTTCTTTACAATACTGTAAAACATCATCATTTCCATTATGCCTTTGTTCTTGTTCGTCTTCTGCTTCAATTGCAGCTGAAGCAGCAGCAGCATCATTCTTCCAAAAAGCCAACCTCAAAGTCCCAAACGAACTCACCTCTCCATGAGCCCGACTTAATCCCAAATGCTTCACGGGTCCCAAACTCAATGCACTCCAATGCTTTCGTTGTAAATTCTTCCCCTCTAATAATCGGACGTGGAATGTCCCGATGGTCCCATGCTGGTGATTCAAATGACGATAGCTTCGATTTGGTCCATATCCGACAAGACGTTGTGAAATTTTGTTGTTAGTTGTCAGGGGGAGTGGAGCGCGGATGGGATCGGGGTGGACTTTTTTGCGGATGTTGGAGGTTGACGAGGAAGATTCAAACGACATACTGCGTTATGTATTGCATATATATTATATATTGTCGCAATATAGAACTAAATATACACCTAAAACTTCTTGGCAGCGCTTATACAACGAAGAATATAGCTATCCTTCGTCTATAAATATCGTCAGTGAAACAGCTACTGTGCTGATTTATGCGCTGTTGGTGTTATTATGTAGTACTTTGCTCGGCTTTATCTCCTATCTTATTGTTTTATAATCGAGAGTATTCGAAGGCTTCAGCTCACTTCATTCATCGACGTCGTCAATTCTTTGTGAGCAACCCACAGCCCACGCCCTGGTATGAGGGAGAACGGGAAAAGGAAAGAGAGGGCTGTACCATATTCTACATACCACAAGGAATGCAGTAGGGAGGTACCATAGATAGTGTGAATGTTCTCGTTGCGACAGCTAGCACTCCTTCGCAGTATGGTACATATGGTTTATTCTCCTTTTCGCAGGCAACCGGTGTTGGTGTCGCAGGGCGGCGAGAGCCCGCCATCTCTCACTTCCATCCATTCTTTTTTTAGGTGAACAGTCAAACACTAATTATCTGAGCTCACCAGTCAACGTTGACGACAACATGAATGAGGATCCTAAATTGACAGACGATGAAGCAAAACGAAGGAAGAATCGACCTGGTCGCAGTTCTCGTAGGAGAAAGCACAAGGCACGCTCAATTTTACTGGAAGTTACGGGTGTAGAAACTAACGCACCGACGGAAGACAACAACAATCAAACATCAGTTGTGCCATCTGATAGAGCATATACGCTTGAAGGTGTCAAGATTAGGCGGAGAGAGCAGTGGTTGAAACAAGAAAAAACATCTAACATCAAAGATGACATTACTTGTGATCAACAGTCGCAACGGCAGCGGCTGATCGGGGAAGGCACATCGTTAGATCCAAAAGATGAGTATCAATTGAAAGCACAGCTGGGCTTTGTACCGGGCAATGCAATCTGTGTGGCCGCACGAACAGCGCTACAAGATTTTTTTACATCTCCAATCCAAATCGACTCCGACACCAAGATAGAAGCAAGTGGAACAGGTGATGATCCATCACCGCCTGCTGTGTTAAAGTTGTATCCAATGGCCATTCGTGAAACCTATCGTGGGGGCACTACAGATGGTAGAAAGTTCAAAGCACGACGTAGGGGTGCTGATCGTCCAAACAAAAGTAATGATACATCTGACGCAGATAAAGCTTGTCACGATAATACCAAGAAAAAGGACAAAAAAGAGAGATGCTGGTTCATCGAATCACCATCCGAAGAACAAACCGCCAACGCTACCAGACTAGACACACCACAAAACGACGATGAACCACTAAAGCACATTATTGAGCCATTTCCAACACTTTTTTGGCTCACGTCGCCAAAACTTCGAACACTCATTTCCAAAATGGAGCTATCAAAAGAGAATAATGTCCAAACAATGGAAGAACGATTACGATCGTCTCAAGACAATCTAAATCAAATGGAAAGAGCACACAAATCATACGGAAGATTACGGTGGGAGTTACTAACTCCACAAGACAAGGAATGCGTCGTGCAACGAGGATGGGAGAATGCATTAGATGAAAGGCGTGGTGTGGCGGGTATAAGTCTGACCAGAGGTAGATTTGATTGTGTGAAATGCTTGCATGCGCATGTTGCTCATTATTTGGCTCAAGTTGCAGAATGTGAAAAAGAGGAGTGGAATGGTGGAGAATGTCAGAGAGATGATCTAAATTTGGTTGGAAAATGGACGATGGAGTCAATCGATGCTCGTTTGGCAGAGGTTGGAGAAGATACTTTATGAATATAACATACTTGAAAGTCTATCAATACGTAGTTATCAAGTAATCGTATTCCTTCTTCCTGATACATATGCATATTGATCATCACTTATTGTGAAGATAATACTAAGTTGCATACTTCAAAATGTTTGAAGAGGATACATAAAATACAGAAATTAGTTTTTTTACCAAATACTGCTCCTGTTCAATCTCACATGTATCCATACTGTTTGAGTTTGTCTTTGTTATCCCTCCAATTCTTATCCACCTTGACCCTCAGATCTAAGAAGATCTTGACACCGAAGAAAGCTTGTAATTTCCTCCTTGCATCAACACCCACATCTTTGATCTTTTGTCCACCCTTTCCTACCACGATACCCTTTTGAGAATCGCGTTCAACAAGTATCACTGCACCAATCCGAATCATGGACTTATTCTTCGTTTTGTTGGAGCCGCCGTCAGAACTCTCTTCGTCCAAATATCGCTTTGATTCATCAAAAGTTTCAATCCTGACCTCAGTACAATAGGGAAGTTCCTTCTTGAAACTCTCAAACAATGTCTCACGGATCAATTCCGATGCACAAAACCGATCTGTCCTATCTGTGAAGAAGTCCGCATGATATAGAGGTGGACCCAATGGAAGTATTGCCTTTGCCTCTTCATTGGTTGGCATACCTCCCAAGTTTGCTGCGAACATGCCGACCACAGGGCGGCCCAGGTTGCGAATTGCTGCTCCAACATTTACATCTGGGTCATTCGCTAACAGTATAGAACGCAAGGCAACAACTCCTTGATCATCTGGTCCATTTGCTGCACAAGTTGGTATTATTGCAAATGCATCGGGTAGCACTGACCTCCACTTTTGTATCGTTTGAATCGCTTTTACTGGGGTGTTTGTGTAGGCAGATTCATCAGTATCGGCCACCAAGTCTACCTTGTTTACAACTACAATCACAGGACGTTGTGATTGTTTCAATTTCATCAACATATCCTCTCCAATTCCCATTTTCTCCAAACTATTGTCATCGTCATTATCATCATCGCTATCCATCTTCCCACCACTGTAAACATCCGTTACCACCAAAAAGACATCACAATCTCTAACCGCTCCATTCACCACGTCCATCATACCCTCCTGTAATCGATAGGCAGGATTACCAATAATTCCAGGAGTATCCGTCAAACAAATCTGACTATAATCAGTCGTCATGACACCCAATATGGCATGACGGGTAGTTTGTGGTCGTGAGGTGGCAATGGCCAGATCATCCGAGAGAAGTGCATTTAATAACGTTGATTTTCCCATGTTGGGCAAACCTAGAATTGTAACTAGGGCGCATCTATGTTGTGTCGAGGATATTTCACTGTTTTCATTGTTATCGTCGTCAGAAGTGATGGCTGGTTGTGATGATAAAACCTTTGAGGATATTCGTCCATCGTAATCTAATTTGGATTCTAGTTCCAAGAGAAGTTCATTCTGTGTGATTTTTGGTGCATCTTCATCGTCACTTCTATATTTGTCCTTGCCGGATAGGTATGATTTGGATAGTCTGTTGCAGTCAATTGTTGATGGGAGCGATGACTGCAAGTAGTATAACGCTTCATCTTTGTGCTTGTTGTCTGAGTGAGAGACGTGTGTTCCGATAAAGGCAAACGTCGTTGTGGCAGCTGTAGGTGCAGACAAAGTTGTCAATGCAACCAATGTGAAAACGTGAAGAATGGTTGTACACATCATACGCATCTGTAATATATTTGTGGCTACCAGGAAACCAACATGTTGAAAAAAAATAACAGTAGACGATGTGAGAGAGGAGCCGCACAAAAATGTACTAATTCCAACACCACATCATACACCCCCCGGTGACAGCGTGACACAAAGAGTGAAATCTCCTACCATGATGTATTTATGATGATTTCCATACTCAGCCCAAAAAGTCATGTGGCCATCAGCACCGAAAGAGTCTTCTGGTAGTCAGGTTGCGTCTGCTTTGTATCGTCGCATCGGTGGTCAAAGAGGCGCTATACTTGCCGCTGCAATATGGCGGAATCCCGAGAAGCAAAGACCGACATTTCCGCTTGTCAGACGATTGAAAAGGCAAAGGGAACAAGGCACAGCACCATTGATTGAGCCACCAACCAGCCAAGCAACCAGTCAAGATGCTTTTAACACAGTAAAAAAAGTTGCTCTTTCAATAGTGGTGGGAATGTATGTGATACACCCAGTTATCATGTTGTGGCTGTTTCGATCTCCGGAACTATTCAGTTTGCTGGGTGTCTTTCAAACCTATCACAAGTGCAGTGGTACGCTCACAAGAAGTTGGAGTGCTTGTTTCCATCATGTCGCAATGAACATTTTTCTCTTCTTTCCTTCATTCGGAGGGATATGGCTTTGGCTTCGATCAAATTATGCGTTGAGTAGAAAGTTACTAATTACGTTTAGTTGCTTGCTTGGGTTCAAGATTTCTGTTGATCATGCCTTTCTCTTTCACATTCCATCTAACACCAATCTGGAGGGAAAAGTGGCGGTGATCACTGGGGCTAATAGGTGAGTGATACTAACAACCCTGTCAGAAATCTGTATCCCATTATTCCAGGCTCTGAAACCATTCTCGTCGTTCTCCACCATCATATCGCTATGATACTAGGGGTATTGGATTTGCGACATCACTTGCTCTAGCCGATTTGGGCGCGCATTGTGTTATAACGTGTAGATCAATTGACAAGTGCCAACCCGTCGTGGATCAAATACAAAGCAAAGGTGGAAAAGCGACTGCTGCGGTGCTCGATCTGAATAGCTTAGAGTCTGCTATGGCCCTATCAAAGTATCTATCAACCGAATTTCCTAACATCAATTATTTCTTTGCGAATGCTGGAACAACTCCTCAATATAACCTGACAGTTGAAGGGTTTGAAAATGCTTTTGGATCACAGTACTTGGCACACATGGCGGTTGGTGAGTTTATGTTGATTCGATCTATATAATGTGTGTTAAGCTCATAGATGCGATTGCTCATGAAACAAGCATACTGATTGATTGCATAGTTCTTGGAATTTTACCCAGTTTGGAACGTGCTGGTTCGTCTGAAGATCCTGCTCGTGTGATCATGGTGAGTAGCGAAATGGCGTTGATGAGAGCGATGGGAATCTTTGGACCGGTTCTTCAGTTCGCTTCTGAGAATGGTAGTAGTGCGGAGGACAAACTACAATGCGACTGGAGAGGTGAAATAACACGCGGTGATGGTACTATTGGCTCTAGCTTGCCTGCATATGGACGAGCAAAGCTGGCTGAAGTCTTATTTGCCTTTGAATTGAATCGTCGTGTGGCAAAACAACCTATCGTAGCACATGCCGTACACACTGGAGCTGTGGTTACTGATTCCAGCCGTGATGCTATTTCGAAGACATTCTCGAAATGGATGCCTGGATTACAATGGTTGGTAGGACGTGTTTATTTTCCAGTCATGTGGCGATCTGTTGATGGAGGTGCACGCAGTCTTCTCTGTCCTGCGCTATCGCGTGAACCGTACATATTGGCAGGAGGACAATATGTGGACTCTCTTTGCCGTCCATTTTTGCATGACATTGATAAAGATCCAAGTCGGAAGCATGAAGTTACAGTGCCCTTCTTCGGCGAGTGGAAAACTATTACGTTTAGTCCAGTCTTGGCCTTTCTTCTCGCAGATGTCCATTTTAGCAAGAAATTGTGGAATGTGAGCGTTGAATTTATTAGAGAAAGTAAGGCGGCGGCTGTTCTGGACAACTTAGAAAGATTGGCCTAACTGCAGGGTTTGATTCGTTTGAGATTGCCGTGGTATCTGCCAAGTAAATCTTTTGACAGTTGTTCATAATATCCAGCTTGTTCTCGGGTGAGTGGTGGAGAATCATCTCGTTGCAGCACCATTGCCATACTATCAAACCGATTAACAGCTGACGTGTAGGCGCAATAATAAATCATCATTGTACCTAACTCTGGATTAAAGTCAAGCAAATACCAATTCTCATGTGCTTCTGTTGACCACATGACGGCACGTGTTCGCAGAGTAGCTGGTGCAGACGTCGGATTATCAAAGTCCCAAGTTTTTCCAATGAACATTTCATTGCTCATGTGGAACGTGAAAGCGTCCTTTGCATTCCTCCAATATAAATCCATCCTCCATACATTTGAGTTGTGCGGCCACTCAGTCATCCAACTATCAGGTGGGTGTACTTCGTCCGGTGTATGGGGAGCCCAAAATATGGTCCACTGACAAGGCCATAAATCCCAGCCAGTTGTAAAGATCTTTCTCCATTTACCTTTGAGGACATTTGTTGGTATTGTGTCGAACGGCAAAGTTAGAATGTCGGTCATATCAGCACAAATGTCGCTATATTTGGCAGGGGCCATGCAACCACTCCGACCTACGCATTCGAGAAAATCAAGAGCTGTTGCAGTTTGCAATCTATCAAAGGATTGGTATTGACAATAAGCAGGGTCTGTTGGGTGTTGCACGTGCTGGTAATGTTTTGCAGACTCTTGCATTGCAGCGCTGTTCGGTTTTTGGCATTGAGCAACATCATCCACCCAGGTTCTGCATGATGATTCAAAGAGGCACTTGGCTAGTGGCTTCCAACATTTCGCAAGGGGACAGATTTCATATCGCTTCTCATACAACACCTTCCACGAAATAGGCAAGGCCACGTAGGCCCAGAGGAAATAAGGTAAGAAGGCGATCATGATGTTAATATTTATTTATTTGTTCAGCGGTTATTGCTATTCTTAAAAAATATGCTGATGACTCTGTGTCGTAGGTACAAAGTATCGTACTTGTAGTATGGTATGATGTTAGGTACACGGAAGTTACATATGGATCACTAGAGGAGGAGCTTCAAATTCCAACTATGTGTGCAGCTACAGTTACAGCTACAGCTATGCGATCTTAGTAGTAGTAGTAGTAGTACTGTAAAAGTCCAGGTCACGACCACGCGAGGGGCAGGAGGGCTTTACTGTACAGTTATTATCTTGTACTACCATGGTGTTTCTGATGTCTCGACACGTCATGGCAGTGAAAGTTATGGTAATATGTGTTTCGTAACGTTGTAGATGGCAAAATCATTTCAAGGTTGATTCCCACATTCTAAACGTCTGTAAACCAAGTCTTGCACACACAATGAAATTTTCACTGGATGGAAGCTCATAGTTTCACAGGACAACTTCAAAAACAAGCACCATAGGTATACGTTCAGATGAGAGGATGAAGCAATACGTGAGCTTGGAACGAAAACTGGAGACACTGAAAAACGAGTTTCCATCCTTCATGGAGAATCTCAAGGGAACGAAAAACGATTTTACGCGGGGGAAAATAATCAGCATTCGTGAAGCGAAGCCAAGCCAGAGCCTCGTTCGTGGGTTTTGCGGAGGACGGGAGAAGAAGCACAAGCACCGCATGGCCCTTGGGATCATGTTCCATGGTACACATAAGGATTCGATACAGTCTATTGTGAGAGAAGGCATCTACGATATGAGTCACTTCACCAGCAGCTTTCACTATGCCGTGACACGTTCTCAGTATATGGAACATTACTTCTATGAAGTCTCTCACGTTTTGGCTTTTGCAGTGCTTGTGAGGGAAAAAGAAATTCTCAGTGAGATGGATGTGAAAACTCGATCTCCCTGCCGCGAATATGCACTGCCACTCTTTATTATTACTGTCAAAGACACGAGCGTCCGTACAGATGCAAAGTTTGACAAATTCATGTGATTGATAGATTGAATTATAATACATTAGGTTTGTTGCCCACAGAGAATACACGAGTTACGCAGCTATTATCAAAAACCAAAGGAATGATTCTTTCCTCCACACATCGTGAGGTGTCTTCTGCGGTGGCACTATGTCTCCACTGGCAAGCCGTATTCATCAACTTTCTGCCCCCCACCACCATTAGCCGCAACAGGAACCTTCCCCCCCCCACCAGGTATCGCCGTCGGATGAGCCGGTAACGATGTACTCTCCTGCAAATAACTCGGCACGGCATCCTCCTCCGCAAACTCTTCTTCCAACTCATCCCCCAACATATCCAACTCTGCCTCCAAATCCGCCTCATCAATATCATCTGGCGTGGCAAAGTTTTGTGCCAATGCCTCATTGATCTCCTGGAACTCATCCATCATTTCTGCCATATCGTCAGCTAATTCATCCACATCATCAATTTTCAAATCATTCTTCATCACATTCTTTAGTTCGGTATTGGCGGCCTTCATGGCGGCTACAGTCGATACAGTAGCCTTGGCACTTTCAATCCCAAACGCTGCCTGATCAATATTAAATTGCTGCCCTGCCAACTGATCACGTTGGGTTTCATACATGCGCTTTCGCTTCAGAACTTCCATGGCGCGTTTTTGTAAATTCTTCTTCGCTGCGGGACTTTTGGTCGTTTTGAGTTTATCTCTGTAGACTTTCAATTCCTTATCTAATTGTGTAATTTTGACATCTATTGACTCCATCCGGCCACCAACACCTTGGGATGCCTCACCAAGTGATGGTGGAGGTGGTCCTGGTGCCTTTTTTCTTCCGAATACTCTGTTCATTTATTTGTTTATCTATATCTTATATTTGGGTGCGTGTATTTAATTCTGGAAATACACGATGGATCACCTCAGTGAACGCTTGCTTCTTTGACACCTTGTGCTTCAAATAAAATAATATAATAATAGGAGTTATATTATATATTGAGGAGAGCGCAGGGTCGTCTTGGTCTTGCTTTCTATTGCTGTTTATTATGAGTCGACCTCGCGCCTCGCCAAGCCAACTCCAACAGTTCGGTCTTGGATAAAAGAAGTATCGTCGGATATGTGAGGCAGGAGCTACTACTTACGACTTTCAATAGATTAGCCCTTATATTCAAGTGTTTGCACCTAAGTTGGCTATTGGCTGGCTTGGATGGAAATAATATAAAACCAATCCTCGGTTCCATCCTCTTCCTTTGTGTGGCTCTCTTTCAGAAATGTATATGAATGAGGAGTGGCAAATGGAAAACAACGCATCATCTCCTCGGAAATACGCCGAGAAGGAAGCCTTCGTAACAGGCCACGACGGCACAACTCCCCTCGAAATTTTTCTTCTTGGCTTAGCGCTTCCGATCGGGCTACGTTTGTACTCCAAGCTTACATCACCATCATCATCATGCTCTACAAACAAGCGCTACAATTACTGGAAAGACGTTACAATTGAATTTGCAACGTTGATAGTACCATTCTTGCTACTTCAGACTTCTCTACTGCCATATATCATTGGTCCATCTGTGTTCCATGTAGTCATGGCAATTCTATGTTGTTGTATAATACACCCGCACAATAATAAACAAGCAACAACATCACTACTCCAACAAGCCAATAACTACAACAACAGTGTTGTCAATCATAATAGACCACCCTTCCTAACGGTACACAGAGCAACAGTTTACATTCAAACTGCCATTGCCATATTAGCTGTAGATTTTCCAATATTCCCACGACGATTTTGTAAAACTGAAGTTAGTGGATATGGTTGGATGGATTTGGGTGCAGCTAGTTTTATCATTATTGCTGGGTGGACATCGTCCTCTTCATCATCATCATCTTCTTCCTCTACTATTACAACATCCATAACAAAGGCAGTAGTCAAATGTACTCCACTATTCATTCTGGGGATCATACGTCTTATTACAATTAAAGGAGTGGAATATCAAGAACATGTTTCGGAATATGGAGTTCATTGGAATTTCTTCTTTACATTGTGTTGTGTTGAAGGGACTTTGGTTCTGTGGAAGTTTGTCAAGTCTCATCATTGTTGTTGTTGTTTGTCGAGGAAGATATTGCCCTGGGATTGTCTTCTAGCATGCGTCATGATGATTTCGTATCAACTATATTTGAGTATTGGTGGAGGTCAGGACTTTATTGAGAATGGACCGCGACAGTGCAGTATTACTGATGGTTTTGCTACTCCTTGGTCATTATCATTGTGCAGTATGATTGCTGCCAATAGGGAAGGTATACTTGGTATCATTGGTTATTTGAGCCTACGTCTATTGAGTGAGAGTATGGCAAGATATTGTATTTGGCCAAAGGTTGTAGAACCACAGACCGTAACAAACTTGCGACAGTGGCGTCTTTTGTTTTCATCGGTGGCACTCTGGGCTGCTCATTACTTCCTTACATCTTCGTTGGGCATTCCAAACTCACGTCGTTCCACAAATGTCCCTTTCATCTTGTGGGTTTTGGCCCAAAACACTTCTGAGTTATGTCTGATTCATTTTGCAATGACTAGTGGGAGAGAACCATATTTGCATGTACATGCGCCTCGGATATTCAACGCTGTTAATAGATTTGGCCTTCCAGTCTTTTTCGTATCGAATATTCTTACTGGTCTGGTGAATCTCTTGGTGGACACTATTCACTCATCCAATAAAAAGGCCATATTGATCTTATCGATATATTTAGTGGCAGTTTGTGGCTTGGCATTACTCCTTGACAAAATCTTTGAAAACAAAAGAGTTATTGACAAGAAGGCAGATTAAAGTAGTTAGACAGTACTACAGCATTCTTTGTACCCCAATTATCTTTTGTAGCAAGTAGCTCATCTGATTAAAACTCATGTGGTTTGATGCCAACAGGCGTGTGTCCATCTTCACCATACAAGATATCCATGGGCCTTCCATCAGCATCCAAACTCAACCGCCCAGCTTCCAAGATTGCAGTTCCCTGTACCGTCGTGCCCACAGTGGCAAGACTTCCATCATCATATTCCTGCACCGTTTTTTCACCAGCATTTACCGCCCTACATGCATCCACAAAGCACTCAAAGCTCTTCACACCATAACTGCCCTGCCCACTAAACATTCCATTGGTAGGAGTATACTTCATAAACAACGGATTCACCGATCCAAAAGGCTTTCCATCCTGTGCAACAGTCATACCACGATGGGCTTGGTCCACATTAATCTCTCCATTGGTACCCATGTAGAAAAATCGTTGCTGTGAATGGACATCACTTTTAGGTGCCACCCAACTGGAAGTGTACACTGCACATCCGAGGGTTTTGTCCGATAGATTCTCCCATTGGACTGTCAATGTGATGGAATCTTCTGTTTTCATTCCTTTTGAGTGGGCTACTCCTGTAGAGGATGTACCAGTGACACGAATGGGACGTGCAATTCCTCTACGCCAGATTTGTTCGAATGGTGCAAAATCAGATATACATACAATAAAAATAAAAATGAGCAAGACTGAAGATCACTACAGAGATATCAACTGAACTCACTCCA
The DNA here is from genome assembly GCA_036940105.1 of Skeletonema potamos. Taxonomy (NCBI): domain Eukaryota; phylum Bacillariophyta; class Thalassiosirophyceae; order Thalassiosirales; family Thalassiosiraceae; genus Skeletonema; species Skeletonema potamos. The sequence goes on from JALLBJ010000058.1 coordinate 59,903, forward strand.
ATGTCCACTCCGAGAAATCAACGTGATGCGAATTCAAATAAAATGAAATATCCGATGATTTCCCCGCCCAAGCCTTGAACGTTTCCAACTGATGCTTCGGTTGCGACATATAAGCATACATATACTGAAAGTTCCCCAACTGACTCCTTGCACGATCACGTGCATCGGCATAGAATGGATCCCACCGTTTATGTACCTCCATTGACACCAATACATTCTTCTCTTTGGCAGCTTTGATCAGATTAATGTGGTGTTCTAACGTTTGGACAATTGGTTTCGTTACCATGACATGAAGCCCCTTTTCAATACACGCCATGGCAATTTCATAGTGGGTATCATCGGGTGTGAAAATGATGGCAACATCTCCAGCTTGAAACGTAGAAATGGCATCCAGATAGGCTTTCGGATCGACAGTATCATCAGATGGGAATGTATCACAGGTGAGATCCATGTTGTTATAAACATCACCGATATTCTTTTGCATATGATTTCGTATTCCGGGAAACTTCTTGCCCTAATGTATGTTCACGTTGATGTTGATGGATGATGCAGCGAGATCAGAGATATGAGAAGAGAGTATTGACAGATAGGTTGTGTCTTGGAACATAGAAAAAGAAGTCACAATACACAGCAAGACAACTCACATTAACTCCACACATCCCAACTCTCTCAACTTTACCCCGACGTCTCAAATCAAACATTGTCAGTGCAACTACACCAGCGCCCTTGTCACTATCTGCGGCGGTACCACCGACATAGCCGGTGGTATATTCACCTGTACCCACCATGAGCACATTGGCTTTGTCAGCTAGCTTTGGACGTTTGGCTTCTGGTGCTGACATTGTAAGTTTGAGATGAAATAAATGTTTGCTATATAGCGGCACTCTTTGACATACTATGACGAATCTTTCTATTCATCCTCACATATCTCACATCTCACATCTATCACATATGGTAGCACGCATCATCACAGAAGAAGCTGAGGGAGGATAGGTCCCGCAAAAATCTGTCCGTACTTCTATCCTCTATCCCACCTTATTAAAAAAAATGAAAATGAATCAATGATGATTATGGTACATCGAAAAGGGAATGGACGGAAACGATCATGTTATTAGTAGCCGCGTAGCCACGTGTTAATCAGCTCTTCGATACCACAATATAATCTACAATACTAAAATGACACTCCTATCATCCCCAACGAGGTCAGCAAAAGCAGCCACCGCCATTGCCTCCAAATCACCCACCAAAAATAACGGACATAACAACAACAAGCTATCGGCGGCAGCAGATCTCATTCGAAATTTAGATGCAGCTCTATTAGAAATGACGAATTCGGCAGCCAAATCGGCAGATGACGCCGCTCGTGCTCGAAGGAATGCTCGGACTGCCGCAGAGGTGAGTGCACAAGAAATGTCGGGCATATCATATATTATGTCGATTTCGCTGTGTGTAATACACATTATCACCATGATATGATGTCTCATATGTGATAAACTTACCGTTATTACAGGTTGCACGGCGGTATGGTAAGACCAACACATCGTCTGAAAAATCATTATTAGAGACGAAGAGAGAAAAGCGAGCTGCGGCTAGGTTGGCAGCTGAGGCCAAGCAACGGAGGGAGAATCCACGATCTTCACCGTTGAGGGGGGCGGCAACGAATAATAATTTGAATTGCAGTCCAAGTTACCGAGGTAGTAATCAAGACTATTCAAATCAAACTGGAAACTTGATGGATAATCTGAGGGATGATGGTGTCCAATCAATTTTATCAGACCAGTTTCTTCCTAGGATTGATGGCGTTACGCCGCGATATGGAGACGAGCAATTCAACAATGACATTCAGGAGAGGGAGTCAACTCAACAACCAGTATTAATGGAAGACCATTATCCAAACCTTCAAAATGAATATCAAAACTCCGATCAAAATGAAGATAATATGGATTATTACAGCCAGAACATGGAGTCCTACTACTACTACGATGATGATCAACAACCACAACCACAGCAGCAACAGCCTTCATTAGCAGCAGAAGCAGCAGCGGCAGCAGCAGCAGAAGAGGTGGAATCATATCCGTCACCAACTCGAAACCCACCAAAATCACCACGTAGGCAACCAACTACGTCCGCACGCATTCAGGCATCTCACGCGGAAGATGTCCTAACCCTCTCTTTAGAATTAGAACGTACGCGTTCTGCACTCAAGGCTGCCAATGCACAACTTGCCAACGTTCTATCTCAAAACGAGGATTTACAATCTCAACTAGGAGAACTAAACAGCAGCATTACTACGTCGTCAGGTGACTATCAATCCACACAATCACATGTAATGGAAGAATTACGCATGGAGAAAATTCGATCCAAAGCTGCCGAGGAAGATGCCGCACTAGCATTGGAATTGGCGAAGGATGCTCAGGCAGTGAAGGAGGAATGTGAGGAGTGGCTAACAAGGAGTTTGGACGAGATTGAATTCTGGAAGAATAGATGTTTGTTGATGGAGAAGGAGTTTGGTAAACAGCACCGGCAGCAGAAAGAGGAGTCATGGGACGATGACAATGAGAGCAAGAAACTGGTTCGATTCAAGGAAGATTGTCCTCCATCTCCCATGGTTAGTTTAGATGGGGGTGATGATGCAGCAGGTGACGAGACTGACAAGAGACCACCGCTACCTGAATATCCGTTCCATCCGTCCCCTAAGAATGCTGCTTGGTCGACACCACAAACGATTGGAAATAGAAGTATTCCATTCACTCCCAACAGTGATCCTACTCCATCTAAGTCAGCTGTTGCCAATGGGAGATTGTACCTGCATAATGCATCGCCTTTACTATCACCAAATGGGGCGCTGTCTCCGCATCCAAGAATTAGAGCATCCGAGTTAATGAAACGTAGTGCAGAGACGCGGCGTATCCTACGAGAACGATTATCAGCATCTGGACAGTTAACCGGTCCGTCGCCTCCTCCGTCCATGGCACACATTGCCGCTGTTGCTGCGAAGACGAAGGGCAAGGCAATGAACCATGATTTCATTCAGCAAGGAGATGGAGTTTTCAAGACAATTGGCAATTTGCTTTATGAAAGCGGTTATCGCTTGAAGTTGGATGGAAAAAAGTGGGCTCCAACTCAAAATGGGTCTCATATTATTGCTACAGCAACAGCCTTGGAGACAATGGTAAAAGACTATTGTGGACAAGTGGAGGGAAAGATTGACGGACAGAAAGAAAAGATAGATGAGCTTACTGCCTTTTGTGATCATTTGGAAGTAGAGTTTATCAATTCTAGGTAGTTTTACTCGTTTCGGTGTAAAGTAAAGCTTATCGTAGATCTTAGTCCGGACCTTCTTGTAATTGTAAGCTTGATCTTGATTTCTGAACAACGACCTACTCGTGCTTCCGTCCTACCTATCAATTGAGACATTCTAGATTTATAACTGAAAGATGCTGCATACTAAGTGTAAGTACCACATTCAGATTCAGTGCTCTAGCTCTAGTTCAAAACTCTGTCACAGTCTTGGGGGAAGGCCAGAACTGGATACATGCTGTCTTTTTGTGACATCGCTATCTTTCATGCTGAATAAATAACCTTCGGCTGCTCATCCTTGTACTCCTTGACGGTATCACTTTCAGAGATGGCAAAACCTAAGGCCAAGGGATGGGGGTCAAATGCGGTCATTAGGACAATTTGGTACCATGATTCTAATGCGATGGTTTATGTACCGGTAACCCTCCGTTAACCCCTCGGGTTTGCCTTTCGGGGGTTATGCGGGATCAGTCCCGAAAGGAAGAAAACACGAAAAAAAAGGACGTTGGAGAGATATGGCATGGGATGAGTCGGGACGCTTACAACATCTATGTCTGTAGAAAGGACCAACAGCGACGATCTAAAACAGACTAGCCATGTCCGACGCAGAAGGAGACGACATTGAGCATGGCGGCGGCGGCGACCGCGACGTCACCGAAACCTCCTACGAAAATCTTGGCGATAGACTATCCTCCTCCTGTGCAGGCATTTGTATTGGATTCTTACTCTTCTTCGGTGCCTTTCCCTTACTCTATTGGAATGAAGGCCGAGCCGTGGAACGATATGAGGCATTAAATGAGGCAGAGGCACAGGTGATTACTGTGTCAAATCCATGGAATGTGGATATTTCGAATGAGGGGAAATTGGTCCACTTTTCTGTAGAAATTACCAACGGTGAAAACAACAACAGCAACAACAGTAGCAGCACACTTCTTATTGATCCAATCTTTGGAATTACATCATCCAACAACAACAGCAATGCACTCAAACTCCACCGCCAAGCATCAATGTATCAATGGGTAGAACACAAACAAACTAGCACTCAAAAGACATATGGAGGGGGTAAAAAAACAGTCACCACCTACTCTTACGCGAAAGAATGGAAGGATTATTACATCAATTCATACAATTTCAAATCATCAGGCAGTAATGGTGGTCAATATCAAAACCCATCCAGGATGGAATTCACTTCGGAAACATTTGTAGCATCAACTATCAAACTTGGTGCGTATGATTTACCATCGGAACTGATTGATAGGATTAATTGGGACGAGAAATTAGATGTTACCTTGGACAATATTACCAATGAAGAGTTACGGAAACGTGCTATTAGTTATGATGGTGGATATTATTTTAGCAGCAGTGCGAATAATTCATCCTCATCGTATTCTTCTTCGTCGTCTTTGGGTGGTGGTGGGAGTGGTGCACAAATTGGTGATCAACGAGTATACTTTCGGGAAACTCCTCCGGCAATTATTACCATTGTGGGAGTTCAAAATGGCGCAACATTAGCTGCATTTATCTCCAAAACAGGTGAGGGAGGAGACATACTACTCTTCCAACGTGGGAATTTCACAACTCAACAAATGTTTGATGCCGCTGAGGAAGAAAATATAATTGTTACATGGCTCATTCGACTGGCGGGGTTTGTTATCATGACATTGGGATTATATCTCGTCTTCCGCCCCATTGAGGTATTTGCGGATGTTATTCCATGTGTGGGTAGTATTATTGGGTGTGGATTGATATTCATGGCGGTTGTAATTAGTTCTGTCTTGTCATTGGTTACCATTAGCATTGCTTGGTTGGTGGCGCGTCCGGAGATTGGGGCGATTGTGTTGTGTGTTTCTCTTGTGGTGGTTGGATTGTGTGCATTGGGTGTTAAGAAGCTTGGGCAGAAGAATGGAAAGAATGATGATGGCGATGATGACAACTTCGTTGCTGCTGTGGGTGGTGGTAAAGTGGTGGAGGTGTCTCCTCATGCTGCTGCCGCTCCAACTGTCATAGCGGCGGAAGAGCAGATTCCCACCGTGTATGCTTTGCCGGAAGGAAAAGTTATTGCTACGGTTCCGCCACCACAGTCTTACGCTTACGTTGCCACCAGTGCTCATCAGCAACCACCACCCACTGTGACCGTGACCGCAGAGCCTTACGTTCCCAAATACAAATATTGAGACGCCCCCAAGTAAATAGTATTGATTGTCTGTAAACTCATAAAGTGAAAATGTGAAGTATTAATTTCGAAGCCAACACTGTTAGCCTATCATTCTTTAAAGACCAATGTGCATCACGACTGCTTCTTTCGCGCCTCAGCAAGGGACAATTTCATAGCCACAACGTCGTTCTCTGCATCTGCCTTTGACATCGCTGCGCAGTAATTTCCTGCTCAGCAGTACGATGCTTACCCCCTCGCTTCAATGCCATATTATTTGCATGTCGCATCACGGGTCGCATCATGGCAATATTCTCCTTCCTTGCCTCCCCTACTTATGCGGCGATGGATACCCTCAGGAACGCTTAGGATACGCTCCTTTTCTTTCTTAGGGTAGTGAAAAGTATCTAAGGCGGGGATCTTAGATATTCCGCGTTAGGTACAATTGTATCTATGAAAGGACAAAAAATGACGACAGGACAAGCACCACCTCTGGCCACCATACGCCACCATACCGCAACAACTCTACCATATTACTACTTATCTTCGCAATGGGTGATCTCGAAGATGCATTCCTAACAAAAAACGTTCCCGGCCGGTACAGTTCATGGATAGATGACGACGTCGAAAATAAGAACTGTCGGCATCAGGAACAAACTTCAGATTCTTGCAGCGACAGTGAAGATGACGAATTTTATTTCAAAGACCTTCCACCACCGTCGTCATCATTAGCTACGCAGCACACGACGATGCCGCTCCGACCAACGGGAAATACTGGTGTAAAGGGGGTCATTGCCGATTATAAAGAGGCGCAGAGGGAGGAGCAAGTACAATTGGCTGAAGAGCACTTGGATAATTTGCAGAGATTAAAACGAGCTACACAGCCATCGATACGGCCACGGGAAACTGCTTCAAACGAGACGAAGCAACAAAAAAATAATTACCCAGACAACATCAGTGATGACGACGGTGATGGCGACGATGACGATTTACTCAAGCAATTTAGACAGCAGCGAATAGCACAACTCCAAAACAAATCACATGCAATGCCAACATTTGGGACACTCTCCTCCATATCTCCAGAAGAATATGTCGAATTAGTAGATGACATAGATCCTCGTGTTTTCGTCGTTGTTCATTTGTATGAACCCTCCATTTCAGCAAGTAGAATGCTACACTTGGCCTTAGATAAGGTCGCGCAAGCAATGGAATATGCCAAATTTATTGAAGTGAAGGCATTGGATGCCAACCCCAATTTGGATTTGATTTGTTTGCCTGCCATTCTCGTTTACAAGGGGGGGAATTTGGTATGTAACATGATCAAAGTCACTGATGAGCTACCAAAAGCATTTACTGCAGAGGATGTCAAGGAAGCTTTGGAGGCAGCAGGAGTAGTATAAATCAAATTGATGTTCATAGTAAATTACTTCTATTTCATTTCAGCTGCACCTAATACCCATGTATAAGAAGTTAATCATGGTAGACAGGGTCCCACACCCACAAGTTCATAAGCCATTTCTCGCCCTTCTTCACTGGTAACGCTGCATGATGCGACCAATCATCCATATTGCCATCCCCCAATTGAGAATAAAACAACACAGCCTTGCCAATTTTTGGTTCCACGGCCAAACCCTCACGTGTCTCAGCATTCACCCAACGAGGAAATTCCGTCTCCCCTCCACTTTCAGGTTCATTCAAATACAACAGCACCGTAGCAAACCTCTGCGGTTGTTTCTTATTCGAAAACATGCCATCATATCCAAAATCATGGTGAGCTGTGTACTCTTGTCCAACATCATAATGCACCAACTGCAATGCCTCGGCAATGCTCCCCTGTGTACCCATGTTGGGATACTCATCCGTTGACCTTGGCCTCAATAATGCCTCATCAATCCTTAATAAGTCCGCAGCACGTCTATAAATGGTATCAATAATTTGATCTTTCTCACGATACACCCAGGTATTTAGACTCGTGCGGGTGTTACGGGTCTGATCTCGTTCCGTGCCGGAAGCTTCACCCGCAGTTGTGGATCGGTGCAATTTCAAGCCAGTAGTCAAATACATGATGTGATCCACTTCAGTTTGTGACAAAAAGTTGTTGATTTCAAAAGCACGTGGGGCACAAGACAACACTTTCAATGTCATATTCAAATATGGTTCCTGTGTCCGATATTGTTGCAATATCCGAGGTTCATCCTCCCTCAAAACACGTTCCCTGCCCTTCGCCACAATCTGACTCAACTCATCCTCCCGAGGGTGTTCCACAAAGTGTGTTTCCCGTGTAGTAACCCAATGCTCTTGACCGAAATAATCAGCCCTCCAAATCTTGTGCGAGGGTGCATTACGAGGGTACATACTCAAATACTCTCTCCCGGTAAAGTTGAAATATTGCTTGCCAAAGTCACGATTGTCCACGTGTCGTTTGTAACTTTCAAAATCTTGCGGAGATAAATTATCCAAATTCGTTTGTGTCGCTTCCTCATCTCCGGGTACAGTAATTGGATCATAGTAATACACTGCCTGGGGTGGAGAAATACTCCATCGATGCAAGATAACATTCTCGTCTTCGTATGGAGTTACATAGAATTCATGACGAGGGAATGACGCAGTGCCACCCGCTTCAAATGGTCGCAAGACAGTAATTGGCGAACCAGGCCCACCATTGCGTGGATCCCAAAATAGCCGAACCTTTTTGTCAGACATGTTGATGAATTTGGCAGCCCATCCGCTATGTATTGGTTTCTTACGTGTATAACTTCCAATCGGTGCATTGTAGAAGGTGGATACGTCTGGTTCGACGTAGGCACGGAATTCTTGGGGGCCATATCCTATGTCGAAAGTCATTGTTTGGAGGGCGGGGTCGTTGTTGAATTCATTGTCAGAGAGGGAGCAGAAGGCGTTGACTTGAGCGACGGAGAGAATAATGAAGAGGAGGAGGGGACGAAGAGAAAAGCGGTAGCGGTGCTCCATCATCATGATGATTGGCACGAGTTATTACGAGATAAAAAAAATGAAAATATCAATTACAAATAGTAATGTGTTTTTTGATGTAAAATGGAGGACTTCGAACTTTGACCGTTTTTGCGGCAGAGCTGAGAGACGAAGAGAACAAAGGAGGAGGAGGAGGAGTGGAAGGGACACTTAGGCCGTTCCTATTGAGCTTTCCCGACCCGCTTTCCCGACCCGCCTTCCGACCCG
>JALLBJ010000059.1:0-68292 GCA_036940105.1 Skeletonema potamos
TTTGCTGCTTACTACTCAGTCCATCGAGATTGTCATCAATGTATTGCTCCATAAACGCATCTGCCACTGCATTTAACGTTGAGTACAAGTGCGTCTTGCAAACAAAGCATGCGTGCCCATCATTTCGAATGTAGGCTTCATCACTTCCCTCGGCAGTCGATACTTCCATTAGTGGTATGCCAATACTATTTGCCACCTTTCGAGCTACATCAATTTGTGTTTGTGGCACTGCATGTGATATACCGAGTACTGCTTGGACGGTTCCTCGCTTGTTGCTATTGTTGGGTGATAGTATATCTTCATAACCAGAGAATACACGATGGACTAATGCCGCAACTAGTGAAGAATCGACTCCGCCACTGTAAGCTACCACGTTGGCTGCGTAGGGATTCATCATTTCTGACGTTCGTAGTAATAGACTGTCTACAAGCTCCATCGATTGATTGTTTGTGTGTATATTGTGGTTATTTCTGGAAAAGTTATTCTTGCTGGATGATGTGTGTTGTGTTATTGTCACGGCAGCTACATCGTCATTCGCAGCGGTAGAGAAACTTGATGCATACGACACTGACGCAAACGTCCTGTTCTTCCAGCCATTACATGTCGTCATACTACGAGCCAAATAAGAGCTCGCTACTGAGTGTGTCCGTCTCATGGCGATACTACTAATACACCTCCTCAAACAAGTACGAGCAGTGGTAGAAGTTCTGCAACATCGACCAGGTCCGACCAAGCCCAAGCCACCACCACCCACCCTCCACCCACCACAAGACACCACATCACACCCCCAGCGGCGAAAAAGGGGGGAAGAAGGGGGGACCCGAACTGTCCAAGTGGTTAAGTACAATCAGCCAGGGGCGGAGCTTTTTTTCTGATTTTCTGAATCCACAAGGCAAACCTCCCAAAGTCATGATTGTCGTGTTTGTAGTTGACACGTCGCCCAGCATGGCCCAGCCATCGCAAAGTGGGGGCGGCGTCACTGGCCACAGTAGCATCTCTCGTCTCGACTTGGCCAAAATGTCCGTCGAGAACTTGTCTCGAAGCATGGACAAACGAATCTTAGAACACAACCGATCTGTATTGATGGCATCGGCTCAGCAGCACCAGTTACAGCAGCAGCAATCTCAGCAGCACATTGATGTTGGAAGATTGGAACAATTTGATGAATTTCTATTGCTTAGTTCGAGTTTGCAGCCCGATAATATCAATGGCTCTTCGTCTCCTTCGTCCACCTTGGATTCTGTGGAGGCACATGCGGCATGTGGAGCAGGAGGGCGTTGGTTGGTAGGATCAATCGAAGATGATAAATCTTCTTCCATGTCAGATCATGGACATACTATGATACCTCACCCACCAGACCGACATGAGTTTGAATACGAATTGAAAAGATTAAAAACTGCCAAGATTCCAGACAACAAACCATTTCCAGATTGGGCTGGAGGAGCGATTGGCTTGAACGCTGCGTTATCTCACGGGCTTGGATTGTTATCTCGCTATCGTTTAACTCGTGGAAGAGATGTGGAACATTTTGGGATGGGACGGCTACCCTGGTTTCAACATCAGATGACAACAAAGGTATCTAACAAGAAGCAGCAGGATTATGATTCTTCATCGATTGTGTCACCGCTCCAACCAGCCTGTTTGATATTACTTACCGATGGTGAATGTTTACGATTGCCTCCAGAAAAGGGAGGCGGAGGGCTTAGACTCCAGTTTGGAAACATGCCGTTGAGAGAGTTCTACAGAGAGCCTTTTCGATGGGACCAACGAATATTCATTCTTCACACTGCGGATTTGTCTACCCCCCCGCTACACAAATCGTTATGTGCATTGTGTGAAGTTACCGGTGGTGCTTACATCAGAATCTGCCCAACTGATTCTCTGTCGAATATTTTACTGAGAATAGCACCTCCGCGACCAAATCCATACTCCATTCCTGATCCGTTGCGATTATCAGTACCGAAACCTATCGAATATGATAGTGCAGCTGAGCGGATTGTTACCACTTCGTTTATAAACGGTGGTCCAGTGTGTTCATTTCAGTGCATGGAGAGTGGACCGCAACAGCAGCCATCAATTCATCGTGCAATGATTATGTTTGCTGGATCATGTGAACAACCACGTTGGATTCTAAACCCTACTGCATCAAACTCACCACAATCAAAGTTTATCCCAACTCCTATATGGAGCATTCCAGAAAGTCACTTCCCGTCAAAGAAATTAGATACATTGCCTCCACGACCCTCTCAGCCACTTCTTCATTATTCAAGAAGTTATCAAGCTGTTGCTTCACCTGTTTTTGACCCGTACTACGTCATGAAAGCACTGCATCATTTGGATCACCTGTATCTTTCCATACGACAATTACTTGTTGACGCGGGAGACAATCCTCCACCATTAGCGAACCGAATGCTTCAAAGAGACGTATATATTTGTGACTGGTTAGGTGGACAAGAGAGTGCAAACAGAGGAACTGACAATTCATCAAATGCAACTGGTGCACCTAGAACAGAAGCAGGACGAGAACATTTCCCTGTCTGTGTTCGAGGGGCAGGACGACCGACACTTTCTGGTGAAGGTGGGGACAATATTCTCAATATTGGTATTTTGCATGTTCCACGTGAATGGATCAAGCTAAAGGATACTGTTGCAGGTGCTTCTTCCAAAGTGTCAACTTTAACTCTGCTGCCACCTGATCCGCACATATTGATACCATTGCTGATCAAAGTTGCAGAGATGGAGCTTCGAATGCTGAAGAAAGTTTCAGAGAACAACAAAGAAGCGACAGGTGTCAAAGCAGGAGCAACTGCAGGTCTTATCAGGAAGAAAATAAACAGCGCTACTGCTGCGAGATCAATCCATTTGGATGATGCTTGGAAATCAGACTTTCGAGCGTACCTGTTTCGGCTTCCCCCTTACTACTTGCCAGCAGTTCGTCGAGTACTTCGTTCAATGTTGCCACAAAATGTGCTTGCGCTGCTGAATGTAGAGAGCCAAGAGGTGCTTCCTTTGCTGTGTATGTCTCCAGCATGTTTGACTAAAATTCACAGCGGTGAAAAGGCTGCCCGAGATGGTAATGACTGGCTGAAAGGGATGGAACAAAACATACGAAAGCGCAGGGCTCGATCAGCATTTGACGATCAGTCACAATTTCATAGTTCACAGCAAAATGGTAAACAAGAAGCAATGTCAGTTGAGTACGGAGAGTACGACCCTCGCAGTATGACGGAACAACAATACAAGCATCTGCTTCGAAACCTGCCTCCTCCGTGGAAGAATGGCTGTAAGGTGAGAGATGAAGAGGGTGAGAAGAAAAATGAGAGAAAGGTCAACCCGGTAGTTATGATCCCCAAATCGTGCATGTTGGCGTACTATGAATCCCGAAGGCGATGGATATTTGGAGGCACAGGTCTAACAACACGCGGCCTTCACGTTGAAGGTGTGAACAATGATGGCGTGAACACGCATCATTACAACTCAAGCGGGAATATCGATGATGAACCACTGATAGCATTAGCAGGACTCTGTGGGACAGTTAACCAAACGAGCATTGCAAAGATGGGAGACTTCAGAGAAAAGCTGAACTTTTCACCGGTATCCTTTGTAGATTACGGAGGAAGTAATAGTTCTGGAGCGGCAGTGACAACAGCAGCGGATGGCTCTCCAAACTTCAGCGTCGACGATGATGCTTTGCCCTTGAATTTTTTCGATGCAAAATCTGGAGAATTCGTAGATTCACCACAGGCAAGGTATAGGGCTCGGCTGCAAATCAATTTTGGCAATCCATTTCATGATAAACGTGGCGGTTCGGTGTGTCCTGAGAAATACGGAAGTCAACGCCCTCCGATTGCAGGTGACACTCCTAGCACACCTCCTGGTTCACCTCCTCACGATGCATATGAGTCACACTCACCAATTGAAGGGGAGGGAGAAGCAGCTTTTACTGGGAAGAGACCCGGATCTCCTCCGAGGAATCGTAGCGAGTTTAAGAAGAGAGATGCTGATCAACATTTAGTCCCAAAAGAAGTTAAACGTGCGAAGATCTCAGGTGGTGAAGGCGCTGAATCACGCAAACCTCCTCCTCGCCCTCCTCCACCGCCGACGAAGCAGCCGCCGCCGCCACCACCACCACAGAAAAGACCTTCGAAAACGGCCGGAGGGAACAAAATTGTTCCTCCACCGCCACCACCAGGACAAACGCAGAAACCGCCTCCCCCGAAGCGGATGAACAGCAGAGAAGAAACAACCCAGAGCACCACCACTGAATCCGTGCAATCATCAGAAGCAAGCAGCACTGATTTGCAAAACCCGAACGAAAAGCCTAAGATTACACTTCCTGAGTTTTGGATTTGTGTCTGGTCTAAAAGTCAGAAGAGGTGGTATTTCTTTGATACTAGGACGAACAAAAGTGTATGGGCTGTGGAGCATATTTGAAAAAAATGGACTTCATTACGCTGAACCAATAATAATTAGAGGCCGAGTAACAACAACAAAATCAATTCTTGCATGGGGAGAGACTAACACAGTGTCTAGCTCGTGTCGAGGGAGTCTTGTTGTCGTCATTGAACTTGAATCTGTATCCAGCATTCTTGTAGTCGGCTTGCGAGTTACCAGCTCTCTGGACTATGCGGCTTCCGATGAACCTTTCAATGTACATGCCTTTCAACTTGGTGCTTTTACTTCAAAGATGCGCTAAAATATCTTGCAATTGTCAAACGTACAGAAGCATCTAACCTGGTCATTCAGTACAAGCTTCTCCACACGCCGAGTCTACAAAGACAGTAGAACCAGCATTTCAAGGCCGCACAGCAACAACATCATTGATCTTTACAATATAATATCTATACTTAATTGCAGTTATGCTCATAATTGTTCTTTTTATTCTGAGACTTCTCTGGACTCGGATTAAGGAAAGCCGCATTATTTTTGTCAAGTTCCCTTTCTTCACTTATTAGCGATTTCGTCGTTCATGTATTGTTGCCGAAAAGGAAATCAAACGGATTCTTGGAGTTGCCCACATGACCATCAAAATATGGATGCTTCGATATACTCGCCAACGTTGGCCGATCATTGGGATTCGTGGATAAACACTGTGTGATCAAATCTGCCAGTGTTGGGTCAGGAACATTATCGACACGTGGTTCGAAGAAGGGTAATTTCTTCGTAATTACCTCGGCTGATATGCCATCAAAGAATCCTCTTCCAGTGCTTATTTCGTACAGAAACATGCCATACGACCAAACATCATAGTTATATTCGAGTGCAAACGACTCTGCCTCCCCACTCATAAAACTCTTGGCAAACTCCGGTGGACAAGCCTCAGGAGTGTAGTCAACCGGGTTACTCTTTACCGGCATACAACTTTCCAAATCAATCCCACGGAAGGAAATATCACCAGTGCGTTCATCTTCGACTACCACAAAGTTTTCAGTTTTGAGATCATTCCATACCAATCGTACACCATGTAATGCTTCCATACATCGAAATGCGGTTACTGCACAATCGAGCAATAGTGGTCCCTCCAGTCTGCCCCCGACTTTGGGCATAAATGCCTTGACATCGTCAACACCACGTTGCATTACCAATGCACTCTTTCCTGGCATTTCTCTCCCTGCACTGAGTAAGAACTCTTTACGTCTAATAAATTGTCCCTTCTTTAATCCACTAGATACCTTTTGATAGTTGTCATGTTCACGTTTCATAGCCTCGGTATTACTGGATATCTTGATAATGAGCGGCTCTCCGGTTGGTGTACCAATTGGTGTCGATCGGTAGGCAGTTTGAATCATGGAACGTCCGTTGACACTTGGGATGGCTTGACCAGCAAGGATGTACCGTCCATTACCAAGAGTTTGATCAGTGATTTCTGGAATGGACTCACTCCTTGTTCGTGCCCTTGCAAGTATTTGCTGCTTTCGCTCTGTTTTTTGTTGGTTAAATTTGTTCTTGGCTTCGTTAACATCCACTGATGCAGCTGACGAAGGCAGTGTTAGCGGTGTGCCCAATCTATACTTCGATCCAGATGAAGTTGACACAATCTTGCGTTCCTTGGCCTGAGATGGATCTACCAGCGGACTCGTAACGATGGCATCGCCATCATCAATGGTAGGATGATTCGTAACTTTTCCAGAAATTTGCACATCGCCTTCGACACTTCCTTTGATGGCAATCCAATCATTCAATGTTGGGATAGTACTGGATGATAATGCTGATGATGCTGATGATTGGAACAAATTATTCCATGGGTTGTTGTCGTTTTTCTTTTCAGTAGCAGTATCAGCATCATAGACATCCCTTCTCCCTTGTTCCTCTTTCAACGACGTCAACTCACTCTGCAATCTCTCAGCCCTCAACTCAGCCCTCCGTGCCACCTCTTCACTCTCTCCCAATGCCGTTTCCAACTCTTCAAATTGTTTCCGACTCTGTGTTAACTGCTGCTGAGCCTTTTGTAACTCTCTCACGGCATTATCCAATTCATTTTGTGTTGCGGATAAATCGTCCTTGGTAGTGGTCAATTCTTTTTCAAGGTCAACGACACGCAGTTGTAATTGTTCTTGCATGTATTCCAAGTTGGTAACGGCCGATTCGAGTGCGGACTCAAGAGAGGACACGGCGGTTTGGGCTTGGAGGAGAGCTTCGTCTTTGAGTTCGAGAGTTTTGAAGAGATCATCTCCGCTGCTGCCTGATGATGACTTTTTGGATGTGTTGTTGGCTGTTGGTTTGTTATTGTTGAAAAAGACACTGAGCGATGTCGATGTTGATTTGGTGTAGCGGCTGCCTTGACACCCCAAGCTAATGCTGCCACCGCTTCTCGGCGGTGACAGATACGCACTGGAGGTACCAATTGATGATACGGAGACAAGCAGCAGCAAATAGCAAATAAAATAGCGTGCGGAGAAATTAAGTGTCATTGTGCTCGGCATATAATATTATGTTACACAGAATAGCAACTGGCAATGTGATAATTGATTGATAAAGGAGTCGTCCGATCAATATCATCAACCGATCTTCCACTCCCCAAGCACCAGCCTAGCCCCAACAATGAGATGGATTTGAGCAACAAACGACTTCAACACGCCTTCTGGCCAGCGATAATAAGAAGTCAAGACAAGAGATGTGAAGGCTTGTCTTTTTTTGAAATCTTGAAAGATGGTGGTATCGTGGATTACATCTGCTCATCCTCTACGTACTCTTCGAAAGCCGACACTCCGATTGAGCAGCCTTCAAAGTATGTAACCCTTTGGTATCATTTACAAAGCAATAAATAGGGTACATACCCTTCCATTAGTTTTTATTCATTGAAAGAACGAAAAATGAAACTTCCCTTCAAACTAGGTTTCCTCCGGGATTGAGCGCCCGGGTAAGAAAAGCCCTCTCTTTCAACAGCACAAAAGGTGGCGGCAAATAAAATGATCCTCACCACTCACCACTCAAGGATCAAGGATTCGCCACTCGCCGCAAGCTAAAAACAAGCAGGCACAGGTCTGGTCAAGGTGGGCACTACAATGGAGATGTCTCTCGCCAGAGAAATCTTCCAGGCCAACCGTACTACTACGAATCCCCCAAACAGCCCTGAACTAATCACATCGGGAGTAGCCTTCTCTTTGCTGTCGTCAACGCTGAAACGAAGAATTGCTGTGAAAAGTGAGTATAACGCGAAGGTTACACTTCCCCAATAGGTCTATCAAGTATCATCATGAATGTCATCGGAATGCCAGGAATCATCGGAGGATCCGGCTTCAGCGCTAACCCATCATCCTCGTCGTGTTCGCCATTCAACAATTGCGGCGGCACCAAGCGTCCTCTTGCGACCTGTCGTGAAGAGTTAGAGCGCAGTTGGCGACTCGGTGTGCAAAGTAGCTTCAGTAGCCCCTCCTCGCCATCATCCCAACATCAGCAGTATCTGCATCTCGTTAGTCACGATGGAAGCAGTAGCGGCATAGTCGAAGACAGTGAGGACGACATGGTGGTTCATGGTCGTACCAAGCGTCGTCGGATTGGATTGGCTTCCAATTCCATCATCGCCGATGATTGCACTATGGACGCCAACGTCCTCGGCGCTTCCGATGCCACCATGACTGTCAACCCCAACGACCACGGAGGGTTGTGTAAAGAGGTGAGAATCTCTCCAAACAATCGCCCTCCCTTTGCCATGCTTGTTGGTCCAACTAATATTAACGTCATCGCTGCCACTTCTTCCAACGCCACCTCACCAGTCAACCGTCGTCTACCCATCATCAAGGCGGGGTGGTACACAGGCAGCCTCTCCATCAATGGTCATCGTCACGGACATGGCACCACCAAACATGACGATGGCACGTCCTACACCGGCTCCTACATCAATGACCTCATGGATGGTTTTGGCACATACACCTTCGCCACGACTCGACATTTGGTACCCAATGCCAAAATGAATGGTAATTCCTTGCAACGTGTGATTGAAAAGAGTTTTCAAGGGACCTTCCGTCATGATGCACCATTGGGGAAAGGGATTATGGTTACCAAAATTGTGGACTCGT
Source organism: Skeletonema potamos (assembly GCA_036940105.1). Taxonomy (NCBI): domain Eukaryota; phylum Bacillariophyta; class Thalassiosirophyceae; order Thalassiosirales; family Thalassiosiraceae; genus Skeletonema; species Skeletonema potamos. The sequence continues at coordinate 8,520 of JALLBJ010000059.1, forward strand.
TGCCCGTTTGTGGAAGTAGTGTTGGCTGGGCTTCGGCCAATTATGCGGTGCCATCGAACATTCAACAGGTGGAAGTGATTCATGACGTGGGCATGCACAACTCGGAGGGTGTGGCGGTTGGTGAAGGTGTTCGCGTCGTGTATTCGGCATCGTATACTGTCAGTGGAAGTGCTTTGCAACAGGAGTGTTTTAGGTTACTCAATGGGAAGGTTACCATGAAGGTGGCATTGGATTATGCCAAGTGGGTTTGTAGTTGTATCGGGGTGGATGTTCCAAGTCCTCCTTCTGCGACTCTTTCGGATGATGTTGGCATGATCTCTCATTAACAGCAACAGTGTTGAGCATGTACAACAACGGAGGAAATTATTGCTATTTGAAGAGTGAAAACATTTCGCTTTACTACAATACACATCAAAAACAAATTCTTGAAAACGAATCACACCCAGTGAATCTATTGCGATTTTATCAAGAGAAGTAAAACAAAGCTAACATCGAGAACAACAACGCTAACATCAAACAATATCACCAAGACAATAACGACAAGAACATGTGTGACTATTCACACTCATTCAATCAGCCGAAAAACGAACAGAAATCGTATGTGTGACGCCCTTCACAATGAAAGAAAAAAAGAAACAGCTAAAACGTATTATCTCTAGGATAGTATAAGTACATAAATACATATCGTTTCATTTTCACGTTATTTACCTACGCACTCTTCGCAGCCGTCTCGTTTTGAATCATCTTTCGTCTCTTGTTATTTCTCATTATCAACTGCTCAATGTTGAGAAGTCTACCTTCGATACCACCCAAACGTCTCTCAAGGATATCAACAGAGTCAACCATGGCATCGATGCGATCATTTACTTCGCGCAGTGCATCCGTGCTAACCTCAGGACTTTTGAAAGTATCGGCTGTATCCTTTCTCTTTCCACAGTCTTCAAGGTTAGACAAGCGTGCCTCAACTCGAAGGATGGACTCAGCAAGCATAACCACTTCTTTCTTCGATTCTTCAGTAGTGCTGTCACTTCTTTCAGCGATAGTGTCAACAAATGTCGCCACATGTACTGACAAGTCAGCCATCGTGCTCACCATGATCGCCATCTGTTGTAAGGCAGCACCATGCTGAGAATGAGAACATACGCCATTACTCTGTGCAATTGACGAAGCAGCGGACAACTGCCTCAGCCAATCAAATTTGCTGGGACTTCCCACGACGAAGTCATCCATCTCTTCAGCCATGATTATCTGTAGAGCTGGTTTATGTGTTGCTGCTTGGCCTGGGAGGGATTGTGGATTGATTGCGAAGAGGGAGAAGTAAGTATGCCATGAGTCTTGCTTTCTCACATCAGTATTCCAACTTACGTAAGCTACGTATGATGTATCGCCTTTTTAAGAGGCAAAAGCCAGTAATGGTATCCTTCTTTGACATCTTGGGTTCATCACAGCATATCTCTATCCTGCACAGGCAAAAAGAGCGTTTAAACCAAGACGTTCAAAACTGCACATATGAACACAAGACACGACATACACAAGACACTCAATGAATGAATACTGCACGACCACACGAGCATATGAAAGTACCTCGCTTTCATCTGCTCTCATAAATTTATTTCGGCTTCATTTGCGCGTACTATTCCTACACCATGCTCTACAATCTTATCATCTCCATTGTTGCCATCGCGCAATGTGATGCATTTGTTTTCTCAAGCCGCCACTACCCGATCCACGGATACGATACTACCACTCTGTTTTCACACTCTGGTAGCCAACACCAGGCAAGCGAGCATTCTTGTACTGAAAATCAACACAAAACGTGGGAACTTGGTCTACGCATTGACTCTGATCCAAAACTTTCATTAGAGTACACTTCTAGCTGCATCAATCAAGTTGTTGGGATTTCAGAGGCTGAATCTCTTGAAGTAGTCACACAAGCTTACCGCCATGGTATTGCTCTCATTCAAGAGTTACCCCTCGATTTAGCGGTATCGTTCAAGACCGAGCTTGAAAGATGTAGCATTCTTTGTGAAATTGTACCAAATGCGGACGAGGACGGTGAAGGAGCAACACCTCATATCATCCTCGAAGATTCCAATGATGTGTGGGAGTTGGGATTGCTTCAATTCGCTACAAACACGCGTGAGTACACATCACGATGCCTCTGCCAAGTTGCTGGTCTATCAGAGGTGGATGCCCACGAGATAACAAGTCAGGCTAGCCGGCTTGGAGTTGCACTTATTGGTAGGTATCATTCTGAACACGCAGAACACTACATGGCCGAGCTGACGAGATTGGGTGTTTCTGTTTGTGCCGTGCATGCGTGTGATGAGTAGACTGAAAGACTTTTAGCTAAAGACAATACTTTTGACTGCACCTACTTTTGACTACAAAAGTTCTAAATTTCATGTAAACATAAATAAGCTTTGTCTGTCGTCATTCCGTCAACAACAAAAAATACAATCATCTACATAATCTCTACACAGGCATGCTGACGTCGTCTCCCCCCAAACCAGTAGTAGGGGACTTGTAAGTCCCCAACAATTCGGGCTTGCTGAAGTGCAAAAATAACATCATCACCCCCGTGCCCAGAAAACAGCCCCCAGTCAAATATCTCAAGAACTGAACGCTAACATCATTCTTCAATCCAAGCACCAAAAACGCAACAAATATAAGATACGCCGCTCGTCCCTTGACCCCATACATGAACCCAAAATTAGTTCGCAAATTTCGATTCACTTTGGCACCATCACAGCATGGCAATCGGCCTGACCACCATAATAATTCATAGAGGAATAATAATATCGCGAATAAAATCATGTAAACTGACACGAAAATTTCGGCTAGTTCTCCAGCTTCCATTATACCGAATACGCCGAGGCAGCACATCATGGCGGCAAGACCGATGGAGAAGAGGGATAGGAGGCTCTGGATACAGTTTGGTTTGCCACTGAATTGTTATTGGTTCGTTATTTTTGTGTTTGATGGGGCGAGAGGAGAGGAGAATAAAGTTAATAAAAAATATGAGCACATCAGGTGGTAAAAAATATGAATACCTATCGATAGCAGCCTCCAAATATTACAGTTCGAAATCAGACAGTACGAATACAATAATGCACCCACAGAAACATGTATTACATACATATTCGTCGAGCATTCAATAGAATAGTATCCTCATTTTCGAACAGCCCCAATGACACGTCTCCACTTGTTTGCCATTAATTTTTTATAACACGCACTGTGCTTTCGCAGTAGAAGTCATTGTCTTCTTCGCCCCTCATCCACCAAATAAATTTATATAGCGGAGAAGAATGAATCGCTCATTATTGCATCAAGCCTCGACACACATCAAAAGGAAAAGCAACTCACCCGGAAGCATTTCTCCCACCCGTATTAGGTTTGGTACTGCTAAAATTCTCTCCTGCCGCTGAGCTCGTCCATCCTTCGCCACCAGAAACAGCGGGATCAGATGATACTGGAGTAGAGGAGGCTGTGGGATTGGCCCAGTCCGGTTCACCGTATTGACCGCTCATCTTCGTGTAATAAATAGAGGGTATTCTAGGGTATTATGTACTCAATAATTAGTGGAGTTGCTCGTTAGAATTTATTTCATTTTTCGCTTTGTCGTTTCACCACACTGGGAAAAGGGAAAAGGGATCGAAGAGAGCGATTTCTTGCGAGAGGGAGAGATAATACCATATGGTACATAGATTGTGGCGGGAAAAAAGTGCCGATATTCGGAGTGGACGGCGTCAGCGGCACTCACCCCAGAGATAATAATACCATAGTCACTATTCCAGTAATCCGCCCTCCTCATCTCTATCTCTCCTCACAACAGTACGATCAGGACAATGACGGCCTCCTCTCACCCCAGCATCAGCTCAAATAAGCAAACTACTACTAGGCAGCGATCCTCCTCGAATGAAATTGCCACTTTCTCGAGACTGGCGTCGGCCTCTTTCTCTGATGAAGGTTGTGACGAAGATAATAGTTCCATCATCACTGTCCATGAGGAATTTTACGACGAGCAGCTGAAAGACGATGATAGTGTGGTGATGCGGCGTAGCTTGGTGGAATATTGTGATTTACGACGATGTGGCACTGTTAGCACTGGGGAAAGTAGCGGGTGCGTTGATGATGAAGAAAATGGTGCTGAAGGTACTCGTGATGTGGCCATCGGGGATGAGGAGAGGCGTAGCCTCTTTTCACCTGCCGGCGCAAGCGAGTGTGCACACTCGCTGGTGCAAGATGCTATTATTGAACTGGTGAAGTCACCACATGAGTGCTGTCTCCCTGGTAGTCGTTCTCGGCTTGGGGGCGCTCCGCAAGTTGGCATCACCAATCGCAACGACATGATGCAAGGTCCATGCCAGCTCCTCATGGCAAGAGCAAGGAACAAACCAGTACTATCACTTGCGGCAATCCTCATTGGTATTTGTTCAATTTACCTCATGACCGCAGAACAATACCAAAGTATCAAAATCTTCCGAACAAGGAATTATTTCATATCAAAATTTGGAGTAGCAAAGAAAAAAACAGTGCAATTTCATCTCAATTACCGTCATCATGAAAGGATAATGAAGTATCCTCCGTTTCCCGCCGAGGCACTGTTGGGAATTGCTATGAATACTACTACAGAAAGCACCTTTGTAGATCCACCATACGATCCATCAGATTTTTATTATCAAAACAAGGCGGGAATGAAACTTACATTGACGTATTGGGAAGAGGTTGTGGCTGCCATCGAAGAATTCCAAGCAAATGGCAATCGACGCGAAAAATCAAGTGATGGGTCGTCTGTTGTCACACCATGGACAAATATTATGTCGTGGGGACCATGCTTTCCACGTGCATTGCCAGTGACTGATGACAACATTAGAAGTCTGAAGACGACGAAGAAGAAACAACTGATTTCACATAATTGGACCTACATTGTCCAAAACAATCAAGGCATCGATACAAATGACGACACGATACAGTACCCAACATACCGGCATAGTTTCACTTCTACCGAAGAAAATGATTTAGGAGGACTATGTCGTCCAAGTTTTCTGATTATTGGACAAGGGAAATGTGGAACCTCCTCGTTGTATAAGTATCTTACGGGACACGAACGTGTATTGCCTGCGGTGCAGAAGCAAATTCATTACTTTATTTTCAATGTCAGAAAGGTGAGTTTGAAATGGTATCATCTACGCACTTAGTTCGTACATACTGTATTGCAATCAACAGCGCTAAAGATTTGTTTATTACTCACTGATTGCATACCAGTCACTCAAGTGGTACTATAGCAACTTTCCTACAATTGAATCTTTCCTTGGAACTGGTTCTTTAATGACAGGAGAAGCATCACCAGGTTACATGCCCTACCCTTCGGTGATTGAATTGCTCGTCCAGCGATTGTCACCTATCCAGCCACACACAACTAGTACATCTGGACTCGAGGCATACAAGGATAGCATCCAATCACTTCCAAAGATTATTACAGTGGTGAGAGATCCCATTGAGCGAGCAGTATCATCATACAAATACAATTATATCTTTCCCGCACTAGAACGGCTCAAGAGGGGGCAAGGAGTGACTGCATCAGGGGAACCAATTCCTGGTGGAAAGTCGGAGCAATTCTACAAGAACAATCACCTTTACACATTTGAAGAATTGGCATCTGCAGAACTTGTAACGTTGAAGGAATGCTTGCAACCTGGCGGTAAAGGAGAGACGTATTCATATGATCTGTACGGAAAGTCGGAGAACATGTTCTTTTTTGGTACTTTTTTGGCAAGAGCCAATAGGTCACAGACTCCACTAATACACTTGGACGGTGCCTGTTACGAAGCTACGAAATCCAAATCTGTTCCAAGAGTGCAGTGGAATGAGCTGGCGAGACGTAATCAAGACAAGATTCTCGATATCCCAGACTTGCATTTGATCCAAAGCATTGTAGGACGTAGTATTTATGTACTGCCTTTGGAGTGGTGGTATGAGGTTTTTGCCAGTGTCTCCGGAACGAATGAAGATTGGATACATTCAGTTTGTACTGAAGAAATGGGCGATAATCCAGCCGATGCCATGGACGATGTATCAAGCTTCCTCGGCCTGCCGGACTTTGACTTTCGGAATGTAACCAGTGTTGGATGGTACAATGTTGATGGGCATAGAGGATATGATACTGGCACTGAGGTTGACGAGGAATCTGATGAGGATATTGAGCACTCCACAATTTTATCATCTGAGATCGATTTGACAGCAATCTCAGATGAATTGATGACTGAATTGATGGAATTTTATCGCCCCTACAATGAGCGCCTCTTCGAACTAATTGGCAAGCGATGTCCATGGAAGGAGTAGGCTTAACTCTGCTCTCGGGGCGTGTGTACTTTTGTGCTTGTAATTTAGTATGTGAAATCAATGTACATAATACTGGTCTGTTAAGCTATCAACGTACCTAATTCTAATGAGACTACAGTACCACAGTTTCACAGTTCATCTTCCATGATATCACCACTATCCTCTTCTTGATTGATCTCCTCCCAGTCCTCAAAACCTTCTGCCAGCTGAGCATCGAATTCATCCAGAAATGAAGGATCATCATTCATTATCGTTGCAACCAAATACCCCAACACGTCTGGTCGATCTTCCAATTTCTCTCCCTCGCCCAACATGCCTTCTGTAATATCCTTAACAATATCTGCCTTATCATCCGCTCCCTTAATTTTGGCAGCAACTTCATTTAACAACTTGACATCCTGTTGCAAAACATCGGAAATGATTTCGGCAAATATATCAGGATCATCCTCCAATGCCTCACGTTCCATTCTATCCAATGCCTCGGGATCTTCTTTGGCGAGACGTTCCATTTCGGCCTCGACCATGAGACACTCTTCTGCTCCCATCGCGTATTGTTCATGTGTGTAAACTTTCTTTTCTCCTTCGTCTGGATTATCGTCTTCTACTATTGCCGGAAGGACATGTGCTACCATGTCTAACCCTATGCGATTGCAAATGTCGGTCAATGCCTTTTGTGATAAATCAATGAGGTTGCAATCATCGAAATTCAAATGATCTTCGGATTCGCATACTCCTCGTACGAGAGGGAGGACGAATAATAAAATTGTTGATTGAAGAGAGACCAGAAGGATTTTGTAGAGCTGCATGGTGACGGGTATAATTCGCAATATTATAGTTCGAAGCGAGCGATGTATCTCCACGCTGTAGCTAGGTATTGTGATCAATAGAAATAGCTGCAGTTCAAATATACTTATACTTCGTCAATAAATGAGAGCTACGCATACCAAAATCAAAAAAAGTGGCCCATCATGAAAACAATTTATCATCAACATCATCAGAGCGGACGGGCCCAAGATGACAATAGGTGCTTTGTCAATGGCTTCACCACTATGTTTACAACGTTTCTCCTCTTGATGGGACCCAGACCAACGCGGCCATTTTGTTGTTCGCTGCCAAAATTCCATCATTACAACGCCATCATCACTTCTTCAACTCCCAGCAGTCGTACTCTGATGAGTGGCGACAGCAATAATAATGAACAACGTGAAGATTATTGCAGCAACAGCAGTTCTGCCATCAGCCAAGAACAAAATCACAATATCTTTCCAGGACGCAACACGAAGATTGGGAAACGCAGACTCAAACGAGAAGACAGGACAACAAACAATGCCAGAGTACGAAACTCTTATCTCAAACTGACATTTAATGAATCTATATTCCATGCACTCCATGAGTTAGTATGTCAAACAAAACGGCAATATGATTGCAGCGGTGAGCGGCAAGATTTGAAGACAATATCGAAGAAGCAGTCCAAGCGACAACTATCAATTAAGCCACGAACTCTGTCTTCTTTGCACATGACATACTTCTTTTGTGGAAAGGTGCTACAGGAAATGTCAGGTGAGGAATTAATCCTTTGGAACTCAATGGTTCGACAGCGTTTATCTAAGCACAATAGTGAATCTTCATCTGTGGGAGAATATAATTTGCGATTCAAGGGTCTCAAGTTGTTTCCACCTAACAGAAACCACCTTTTAGTGGCAATGTTTGAGCCATCTCCCAATTTGCTTGGATTGTATGAAGAGCTTTGCAATTTGGCAATAACTGAGAAGCCAACATATCACGACAGTGATGATGGCGATGAATCAAAGTATTTGTTTCCTCTCCTGGCAGAGCTAACTAAATCACAGCGTGATAAGCGCAATCAAAACAAAAACAACTCTCCCTCCTGGGTAGCTCACGTTACACTTGGCAATCTTGCTGGTGGGAGCGGAGACGATGTGAAAAGATTAAACTCATGGCTAGAAGGGTACAGTTATCAAGAATGTGTCATCTTACGGTTGGCGGATGAAATCAAGGTGCATGGGCTAGCATTGGGAGGTCCTGTACCATCGCACGTTGATGTGGATTGGGTATACCCCTTTCATCCGGCCGAATAGTATTTGGTGAACCGTCGCAGCTGAAGTATTACCTATGAGCAAGAAGAAGAAGGAAGATCCAACTCTATCTTTGCGTGTTATGTTGTTCGATCTAACAATGAGCAATTCAATGAAGCTCAGAGAACATTTAATGTCGAAATATGTCTGGGCCTTCCAATACGGCGCGTAAACCCCCCACAAGTTCTCTTGATTTTCTTCTTGGAACAGAAACACTATTTTAGACGAGGACAACAATGAAGTGAACTTGCTTGGTCGCACAGTGATGACGCTGCTCCTTACTAGGTTCTTGGTTTTGCTGAAGTATTTGTGGGGTTTCTCGCTGCGTTATCTTCCCCTGAGTCTGAGGTTAGCGTAGACAAGAAGGACGTCGTTGAAATGGAGATGACTGAGAAGGTAAAGTTCGAGACAACTGGCGGCGAGAAACGTTCGAGAGGACAGCTTTCCTAGTAATTTTGTTCATTTGATGTGTTTTGGTTATATTGTAGCACCAAGTAGAAACTAAAATGAAATGCTCATATACATACGCAGTTTGACCTAGAGTAGTGTTATCACACTTAGCAGTTGCACTGACCGCGGTTGGCCAAGAAAAGTGTGATTCGGAGACTATCCAACTTTTGGAGTCTTGGCTTTCCAGCACGGACGGTTTCCACACCCACAATTTTGCACACGTCCACATCCCAAGTAATCCTTTTATGTTGTTTTTATCCCTAACAGGCTTTGGAGTTGAAGAGGACAGAGCTATCATGCTCAACTGTTCTGCGTGGTCGTCTCGTCCCCTGTGGTGTCCATCAAACACTGACAATTGAATGCTAGTTGATGCACTGAGACGGGCAAATAAAGATGAAACACTTATCAGGAAGAGACAGTTTCAACTTATTAACTACTTCATACGATGAATATATCCAGACACTGATGAGTTATCTAAGACCAGAGTTTTAATAACAGGAGAGGTGGACGTGAACAGCGTGTTCATATCAATCCAGATAGGAATTATTTTCGTTAATTCCTTAAACAGCAAAACATCTTGCGTATGTCAACAAAGCCCTTGAAGCAATCGCAACAGCCAGCAATATCGCATCAGCAAACACCAACAATTCACCAGAGCAAATAATAATTCAGAACCAAACAGCGGCAATAATGCAGATGAAACAGAACAAACTGTTGGTGATTTTGAATTCAAAATAGAATAACCGCGCAGCAACGAAATGGAAGCTGAAACAGAACAACCACGCACCCCTGGCCGAGACTGGAATTCAAACAGAGCCAGTTAGTTATTCCCTTGATAATAGTGTCATGATGTTCGGGCGGATGTGCCACCAACATAAGTTTGGTCACCGGAAAGCGGGAGCAAAACACAAGACAACTTGGTACGACTAAGAAATAGGGGGCTTCCCCTTACAAATGTGAATTGGTAAGCAAAAGGCTAAACGTAAATCATGATTTGGGGGAGACCTTGATCCCCTCTAAAAAAACGGGTTCACATACATACGCCGGAGCTTGATACAAAAATATTCCGAAACTCCCCCGCTATTCCTGCTACGCGTCAGTTGTGTCCTGCGCCATGTCCTACTTTAGCAAGAGAGAAGCTACTCTTGATTGGTTGTGCATGAAAATCTCGCAATCCCATGTCTCCTCGGTGCAAGACTACGTAAGGTGAAGACTTAGTGGATAAAGTCTGATAAAGTCCTGATAAGTACGATCTGTTCTTGGTTGTTTGCATGAACATCTCTCTATCCATGTCCATATTGAGACGGGATACTCCTCTCCATTGACGGCAAACTTAGCTATTACTACACCACATATTATAATTTTACGGCCAAAAACCTACTCCCCTACAATTATCTAAACCATGAAGACATCCATCCTGCTCATTTTTGCACTCTTTGCCGATGCTCGCCTTTTCAAGAAGGAGATATCAAGAGATCTCGAGGAGAAAAGGTCTGACGATGGAGGCGCTGCAAGTACTCGTATCATCGGTGGCTATACAGCAGAAGAGGACAGATATTCCTACGCAGTCTCTCTTCAAACAATAAGTCACTTCTGTGGCGGGTCACTCATCGCGAAAGACATGGTGCTTAGCGCTGCTCATTGTGCTGGAGGGAGCTATGATGCGATTATTGGGAGGCATGACCACAACGACTGGGATGGTGATCGAATAGACGTCGAGGAGGAATATGAGCACCCGGCTTACACCAAAACTACGAACAATTACGATGTGATGCTTCTAAAACTTGCAAGGACTACCAGGGCAAATGTAACGCCGGTACAGCTAAATAAAGTTGATTCTACACCATCCGCCTTTTCCTCTACTACCGTTCTGGGATGGGGTATTACTGAATCAGGCAAAACCTCGGACGAGCTTAAGGAAGTTGAAGTCAGCGTAGCATCAAGAGAATCTTGTAAACGCTCATACGGTTCTAATTTAATCACGGACGCCATGCTCTGTGCCTCAGGTAAGTTTGCTTATTAAGACCATAACTACATCATATGCCAATAAATTCCTCACCATCTTTGTTACCGACTTTGTTCCTCAGATCCCGGAATCGCAGATTCATGTCAAGGCGACTCTGGTGGCCCACTTGTCGTCAAAGGTAACAGTGCGGATACCGATCTCCTAGTCGGTATTGTCTCCTGGGGCTACGGCTGCGGGGATGTTAACTATCCCGGTGTATATGCAAGAGTCTCCTCTGCCTATGATTGGATTCGAGAGAAAGTCTGCGAGAAGTCGGAGGACGAAGATGCTAAGAGGCGGTTTCAGTGCTTTAGCTCAAACCCAGAAGGCGTTACAGAAACAACACAAACTGACACGACCGGAGAAACCGACAATGGTGTTGATAATGGAGATGATCAATTGTACATTGAAGATCAAGATGATGATTGGTGGAACTCGTGGACGGAAACTGTATCAAGCTGGTGGGATAGTGTGTGGAATCCGTAAGCGCTTTGCATTTAAACACAAGATGTTTTACTCATTGATGACTTGCTGAAGATAACGTTAGCTTCAAAGTTCTATCGTCTACGATATCGGAAAAGGATGCCATCGATAATTCATTAAACCATCCCACCAAAAGCTTTCTTCGTGGCACGGTCCCTTCTATTATGGTTACCAATCTTGGCTTTATTGTCATTCTTTCGTCGCTTTTGAATCTTTGACATGTCGCCGCCGACGTCGCCTGGCTTGCCATCGCCTTGAGGCTTGCCTGCACCTCGACCTGGTTTGCCCCCTCCTCTTCCTGAATCGCCACTTCCTCTTCCAGGATTACCTACATCTCTCTTCCCACCACGTTTTATTGGCAAGTATTTCCCATCAGGACCAATCAATCTGCCTTTCTTGCCTTTATCTGGTCCGTGATAAATTTTCTCTTCTCCCTCATCCGTGTTTTTGGCACCCTTATCGGAGCCACCAGACCGATTAAGGTTACGATTCTCCTCCCAGAAAGAACTTTCTGCCTCCACATCTTTAATCAGCCGATTGTACTTTCGCCACATCTCTTGCTCGTTCTTAGCTCCACCTCTATCATACTGTTGATGGATACTGTGTGTTTCAACATCATATAATCCTTCATCCATACCTATGCCTCCATCATTTCCGACGCCATCATATTGGTCATCGTAGTCATCATCATATTCATTACCAAGGTTGCTTTGGAGGTAATCGTCGTCGTCGTCGTCGTCATCACCATTATCTTGGTCAATCCCACTAACTTTCAAACCCCCCAATGCTCTTGATACATTCTCTACCAAGAGTGCTTCCTCCTCTGCCCTTCGCACTTCGTTCCTAATAAGCTCTTTCTGTCTCTCGACGTGTTCCCTCCCGTCCTCCTTGGCAGTAGCTCCCCGATGCAAATCAACATTGGCAGTGTAGTGATCTACACTCTTCCTTAGCTGTCGTGGAAGATTCTTTGGAAGTGTACGTAGCCGTGGATGAATGTTATTGTAGGTGGTACCACCACTGCCACTCTCTTCAGAAAATTGAAGTAATGCCTCTAATGTCCGTCCCAGGTCATGATTGTAACACTTGAGAGCTTCTTCGAGATAGCCATCACCAAGAGCTGGTAATATACTTTTTATGTGTTCTATTTGGATATCCACCATGGTTTGCTGTTTGTGCAATGGTTGTGGATTTGTTTCTATTTCCGCAGTTGCAGCAATCGATGGTACTGCCGCTGGCTTAGCATCATGACTCGACCGAGGTGACGATCGCAACATTGCCAACAAGTATTGAAGTTGAGGAGGTTGTTGCTGCGAAGAATCCTTTGATGTAAATGTAGAACGCAGCGTATGGACAAAGGATTCTTCTTCATTTCGTTCGTTGTCCAACATGTCTCCTAAAGCACAATTGTATTCACCTAAAGATGCTTGGATGCTTTGAATTGTATTCATGATATTTGTTAGTTTTTCATCGTCATTTTCATCACCGTTACTGATCTTTGATTTATTGACGAGACCAATTCTAAGCAACGTGGATAAACTGCGTAGTATAAAGTCTTTCATCTCAACATCAGCATCATTCTTTGCACCATTATTGCCATCACTTGAGAGGCAATCGTACACCCAAGAGAGTGACAGAAACACAAGTTGAAGTAGCTCAGTTCCATCTTCTCCCTCCTGTTCCGATACTACAAGCGCATCACACGCGGTCCTTGCCAAATAAATACCGCAAATTGATTCAGCACCATGTAATACATCCTCCCAAGTATACGGCGATGTCAATTTGTTGGCATGAGCACGTAATGGCAACATTGAGCCGATCGAAGATATGATCGTAGTGGGTGAGTGAGATGATGATGACGCATACGAAAATATCAATTCAGCAAATGCGTAATTGATGTCGTGGAGGAGAACTGTGCTCAGATGGGAGGGTGGAAGGGTGGATAGAATTTGATCAAATCCATCAACTAGATTGTCACCTGTAGAAGGTGACGATGTCGCGTCGAGATGACAGTGATAGAGGACTCTTCCAGTGCGATAAATCTGAGATGCCGATGGTAGAGAAAATGATTCCTCCTCTTGACTTGACGACGACGCTGATGCCTGAGTATTGTAGGAGGCAGCAAGCTCCGTAGCGAGGTCACTGATTATTTCCGTCATGGTAGCGATGCATTAGACTATAGTACGAGAGACAAATAATAATATAATGCAGATACATCAATTTTTTTTTCATGTTAATGGTAACGGAGAAAAAAGTATTAATTCCAACGTCACAAGTTTTCGCCAAGCGAGGCCAAGCGCCCAACGTTGCAACAAGAAAGAGACGCCACTATATTATTAGCCATATAATACTCCATAATACATATAATATTCTCCTCTGCATTAGTCTGCATCATTAACGATGCCGTCGTCAACAGCAACTTCCACCATCATCGATCTAGACTCAATCCCCGGTCAAATCGGTCATGCCATCCTCCACGCCTCCGACGGCACTATCCTCCGCCCACCCACCGGGAGTTTAACTGAACAAGATCTAATGATAGTATATCGAATGATGTTGGAAATTGGAACTGTGCTAGAGGGCGGAACAGGTGGAAAGGATGATGATAACAATACTTATAGCGATGAGGTGGAGGGATTTCAACGTGTTACGGTGGGTTTTAAGGAAGTTTCGTATGCAGTGACTTTGGGGGGGAGCTGTTTGTATATTGTCAAGAAGAAGTCTTCGTTATAAAAAATTAGTAGGATTTTCCATGTCAATCAAAACATGATTAACTGTGAAAGATTGCCAGAATAAATCCAGCAACCTTATGTTAAATATCGGGAGTGTGTTACCCACTTTGGTTCTGTCTCGAGAAAGAGATGCATGGAATGAAAATGTCTGTACCTTAAAACGAGTTTGTGATTAGATGAACGCAAATTCTATATCAGTATACAAAATGACTTTCGTAGATTATGCGAAATGAGAAATGAATTGATCCTGTCGATGCCCCTGCAAATCCGATTACATCCGATACGACACGTGTGCGTCCCTCGCCAAGTTCGCGGAACTCACCTCTCGTCGTTACATCCAAAGTGCAATATGGTATGCGAATCCGCTCACCAACCTTCAACGATGAATTTGGTTCGTGGAACAACCACAAGCAAGTGCAGCCTCCATGCAAGACCGCAGAGTCATCAAGCTTGAGCCTGGGCTATAAATATCGAAGCGAGGTTACTTTTCACAACTCTTCCTCTCCAGAGATACATAAGTAGTTTGTATCTACCATAGTAGAAAGCGTTCTATCTTACGTGAACACCTCTTCGCTTTGTTTGTGTAAGCACTATCTTCTTACTCCTATGTATTTATCTTATCTATTTTAGTTTCTACACTCTAAATCCCCGAAGGAGTCTACTTTTAGATTAAGGATTACTTAAACCAAGGGGGGGTTGGGTCTGACGTCCTCAATGGGATTGCGTCGGAGGTGAGTCTGAGGTGAGTATTGTATGGTAGCAAATCTTTTCCTGCGAAAACCGGCGACGCGCCTTGGTCCTCCTGTTGGTCTGTCACGCTACCTGAAACAAGGGGAGAGATTGCTAGAGGCACTATATATATTGCAGGATTGCAGGCTACATTAGAAGTATGCAAAGATGTCTCTAGTAATCAGGTACAAACTACACTAAGTTAGGACCCAGCCTCTAAAGCCGAAGTGGATTCGGCAGTGTGACAAAAACAAAGAGAACAGCTATAGGATCGTTCTATAACGCTGCTATTGCTAGAGGTGGAAGAACAGTGACCATTGACCATGGCTATCTGGTCTCTCTCCTCGGTCACCCCGTCTCCTGACGACTAGAGCAATGCGAGATGCGAGAAGCCGGACAGAGGAGAAGGGACAGGTGGGCCTCGTGCGGTCCAAGTCACCTGTGATTAGCGACCGAATTGCTGTAAAATTGGTACCTTAAATTATTATGTACATATCGGTACATATGTACAATACATTCCTCAGATACTTACGGTACTGATACCTACCTACATTGATCTCAGTTTGCGCGGGAGATCATGTTGAAGGCAATCCTGCCAATGCTGTACTTTGAGTGCACCTTCTGGCCAATAAGTAGTACCTCTCCTTTTCTCAATGACATGTTGACTGATAGCCATCAGCCCATTTTCAGAGCAACCATGATGCAAAGCACTGCGGATCAGCCAGCAGTTATTGAAAGTTCTCTTCCAAAACGAAAAGCATCTTATGTCAATATAGAGACACTTGTCAATGGTCAATACAATATTGACTTGCAAAGGCTAAATGATGAGCTTCGCACTTTGAAAGCGCATGATACAGAAGTAGTGGCTGTTGCAGCCGCTCCTCAAGCTGCTGCGGAAAGCGCCGTATGTATAAGCGAGGAGACAAAGGAGAACAAAGAGCCGTCCATGCGTAGCAGCTGCTCTCATTCTACACTCTCAGTGGCAAAGTACCATCACCAGAGTAGACTGCAGCCGCCTCGAGACGGATTCAATCTTTGTGTGTAAGTATTTTCAACATGTATCCTTTATCATGCTGTTTGCTAGTATTTTTGCTACTTGCTCTCATCTTATGCATTATTTCATCATGCCACACAGGCTTGTGGGCAAAGTGGAGCTGGTAGTCGACAAATGCCGAGTCGACGGCTCCCGAGTCCTTGTAGCTGAAGTCGAAGTAGGTGATGAAACAGGCTCTGTTTCCCTTCGCGCGAGAGACGAGCAAATAGACTTGCTCCGTCAAGTTTCAAGTGATTCTGGAGCAATCGTGCTGAGGAATTGCACCATAGAATTGTATCAAGGAAAGCATTTGAGGTTGGCTGTTAGTAAGTGGGGCAAGATGAGTGTTTATCCGGTAAGACAGCATCATCGCATTTGATTCTACTTTATCAAACCAAAGGCCTCATCTCACATCACATTGTTTTTCATCAGGACGGCATCGATAGCACTCCGACTCCACCAGCAAGTATCAACCACGAACTAAACTTCTCTCTTGTTGACCTCAACATGGTTGCAACAAGCAAGTCACCAAGTCCAATGCCAACTCATGTGGCACGTCCTCAAGGCAGCCAAAGGCCACACCGACATCAGGGAGAGTCTTCTCGAAGAGGAAGTCCTAGACACCAGTACTACCGAGGCAGAGGTGGTCGTCCCCAACTCCAGCACAATCAACGTCGTCCCAGGAGTGTATCAAATGCATCTTCTGTTCAGCAGCAGCTCTTTCATCAACCGTCTGGGTCGCCCCAACACTATGTGCACTATCCACAGTTTACATGCGATGAAAGCAGTGTCTATTCTTTCCACTCACAACAACAAGATCAGACTCTTTCACCGCAACACCAACACAGTCAATCCTACAATTACCCATACCCACACTCGCGTCAGCAGGATGTTATTTATGAGCAGTATAGACTTCAACAGCAGCATGAACATCAACTTCACATGCTGCAGAGACAGCAGGAGTCTCAGCGTAGGATGCTCCAGCAACAACAGTTTCAACATCAGCACCAGCAAATGACCGAGCAAGGCGTAATGCCATCATCACTGATGCCAGATTTGAGCATTGACATAGATGACTATTCAGTTTCTTCTCCACCTACGCTTCATTACACACCTTTGTCGCCAGCTATTCAACCAAATCCGTCGCATCCTCTGCCTGGCCAATTCGGTTTCCAGTTTTCTTCATCCCAGATTGGGAATGTGCATCAAGGAGGCCAGCAACAAGGTGCACCATCATACGCATCGATAATCTCTCCGTCGAGCTCGCCTAGACATTTTGGCCAGCCAGGACCTCAACCACATAATTATCGCCAAGATAAACGTAATACATAAAATTAGTTTTCTGTGTTATTGCTAAACACGGCTTCTGACTTCCGTATCTTCATCAGAATCAGTTACTTGGGAGCGACAAATTGGACAAGTCACATGGCTATGAAACCATTTTTGTAGGCATAGACCATGAAAACAATGCGAGCAAGGCAATTTGTAGAGTGCGATATTGGCACCTTCATTATCTTGATCTGAGACGCCATCGAAGCATATGGAGCATGTGAATTGCTCTGACACTTCGTGACTAGAGACCTCAAACTGTCTAAAGAAGTCCGTGGGGGGTCTCGCTTTGGCTCTGCGCCATGAACTTTCCAAGATGTCGTAATTTTGATAGAGACGACTTGTTTTGTACATCATGCGCTTCAGAGCAAATGTCAGACTCGCGAGATTACGG
The DNA here is from genome assembly GCA_036940105.1 of Skeletonema potamos. Lineage (NCBI taxonomy): Eukaryota > Bacillariophyta > Thalassiosirophyceae > Thalassiosirales > Thalassiosiraceae > Skeletonema > Skeletonema potamos. Next base: position 26,113 of record JALLBJ010000059.1, read on the forward strand.
GATAGAACGTACACAATCTGGACTACTCGAGCATTTCCAATTCCACAACTGTCCCACTCAGCGTGTGCTTTATCGAGACAAAATCCTGCTCTCTTCCACTTCTCAAAGAAAACTTTCCGCTCCTCTCCACTTTCAAATGATGCTCCGTCTAAAAGAGAAGCCCTGTAACGGAATCTGGCACATGTCCTCTCTGAAAGCATGCTATAGCATCTTGACAAGTCATCCCAATTACTCTCGCGAAGTTTCCAAACACTTCTCACCTGAACACTGTCTGTAGGCGATAATGATGCCTTCAATTTTAGCGTCCGAAGGTCCTCTGGTTCAATTTTTAGTCCATCAGATTTGAAAATATTATTGTAGCAGTATGCACACTCTCGCTCTTTAGAATAGGTTCGATTTCTCAATTCCACAACAGCTCTTGTCTTGGCAGATGTGAGATCTTCGTGAAATGAAGACTGAAGAGGTTCATTTCCCAGCCCTCTGCCTGATGGACACTCATTTGTGCACGGATACAGTGTGAACACATGAGTGACTTCATCACTTGAATGGAAGGCGCCATCGTTTGCTTGGAGCCTTTGCCTCACACATCCCTCTAAACGGCAGCTTGATTTATTCCAAATACCTTTGATGCATGTTTCTTCGTCCTCGTACTCAATACCTAAAACTTGCTCTGAGGTTGGTCCATCTGAATCTCTGATGCCAATGCTGATAAACACGCACTGTGTGTCGTCATATGCATGATGCGCTCCTAGAATGAAGCTATTCCCAAACTCATCATCCCCCCTTTCCAAAATCACCAGTTCATATGTCTCCACACCAGAATGATTGGACGAAGCAGTTGTAGAATTACCGGCTACTGGCTGGGCATTCGATGTAATTGCGGCATCATCATCATCATTGTCCGAGAAGAAGATGTCGACTGGCTGAGTAGCATTTCGTGCATCAGTCATTTCGTCCTCCTCGTCACTGTCATTACCATCTATTGGCCTCATAGTTGGTATGCAAATTGTTCCTATATATTTCATTCCTGGCCGGAACAGTAAATCAGCAATATCCTCGATTGTCAAAATTTTTCCATCATCATCGTCATCTGTTCTGTTATCTTCTCCCAACAGCTGCTTCACATAGTCGTCGGTAAAACGGACGCCAGTCTCTTCGTGGAGCTGAAGTATTCGTTTGTTCTCTTGCCACTCATCATGGCTGCTTTGAAAAGCACTGATTTGATTCTCCCGCTGGTCGGGGTCGGCGTCCAAGTAGAGAGAGTTCATAAGTAGGTGCGTTGAACAACAGTAATAGTTGCTATTGTCAGTTGTCAATAGATCGAGTCTTCGTCGCAGAGTCAAGCGGTTATGTGCTGTCGACCTCGACTCTCGACTCTCGACTTTGCTATCGAGGCTAAGTATCTAGTCGAGGCTACGTACATATTTTGACTCGATTCGAAATAGTGATCTAATAAGAACTTCAGGACCTTCTAAAACGACACGACCATAGTGGAAATCGAGACAGCCATAACTCAGCATAACTCCGTATGGTATGGTAACATGGTCATACACGCTGCTTCCAGCAGGTTTTCAGCAATAAAATGTCATTTATTTGGTCCATAGAATCTCATCGATACCCTACCTCATCGATACCCTACTCGCCCGCTAATTCCAGATATTAAAGTCAAAGTGTCACCACCTCGTATTGTAGATACTCTAAAATTGAAATGTTTCAGTTTCGTTAGTGGTGTTAGTTAGTACAAGCGAAGCACTACATAGCGCTGTCCCTAACTCTGGAAGGATGCTCGAAACGAAGCGGTTGCTAGCTGCTGCATCACCCTCACGATCTGCCTATGTCGCTCGCCTCCGTAGGGCGTTCTTGCTTCGTGTACACCCCGATCGGTTTAGAACTCAGCCAAAACTAATCAAAGAACAATCTAGCCTTATCCAGGCGTTGTCAGATAGGCTTGTAGAGCCTGATTTTTTGAGATATCTTACGCCGACAATATCGTTAAATCAAATCAGTATCTCAGGAGAGAAGGCTGTTTATCATCAGCAAAAGTTTTCTATCGAAACCAAATCGGGTGTGGTGAAAACGTCAATTTCATTAAATGAAAGTCCGATCAAAATATTACAATCAATGGCTCAATTGTGTAATTTTCCTCCGCCTCCTCCGCCACCGCAACAACCTATCTCATCAGAGCGAGCTATTGAATTTCAAAGTAAGAACGGCCAAGCACAAACCACCGACGAGCCGGATCTCTTTCAATTCTTAAGATATGGGGCATATGCACTTCAAAAGAAGAGACGGAATCAGAATACAAATCTGATACAATACCTCGAAAGTAGTAGTTTAGTAGACGACATAAAGGATAGGCGACTACATAGGATCAATGCGGCCTCAGCTGTGTTACAAATCAGACGACTATACAAATTCATATCCGTTGATGGGACTCGTCTAGGATGGAATTCAGCCTCTTTGGCGATATGCCTACAAAGATTGATAGCATTACATGAAGAACATCATAACAACTTTCGAACCTCATCATTTTATCCATTTCGACTCATTCTTAGTTCAGATGAGTTTCAAAGAAAGGTAGACTTGTGGGCTGGTGATATTAGATTGAATCCGGCTTCAACTTCCTTGCAATGGCTGTCTATACTTGAGAATGTGACGGATGAAAGTGTTCATGCACTGAAGACAAATCAACAAATATTAAGGGATAACCTCGCCATTGTGGAAGATATGTTGCAACTGCGTGTTATCAAGGGCCATACTAGTGATGCAGAAGATTACTTCGAATGCATACGACGCCTTGGAACGGAATCTCAGATAGCAGCAGATGAATGGAGACTCGCAATACTATCAAACAAATCTTCTCTCGTGATAGAATCAGATCAAGCATGTAGAAGAGGTAATCTTCGCAAGGACGGAAGCTTTGAAGTTTCAACAAGCATGAGCATGGACGCCATCAGAAGCACAATGAGTAGGTATGCCAAAAGGTCTAACGAAATATTGAATGCCGAGTACATAACGAAGCAGAAATGCAGCACGATGATACGACAAGTAACGGAAGAGTTTGGTGTACAAAAAATTAGCAAGGCTAATATAGTGTCAAATAATCAAATGCTGCAGTGTTTGACGATGTTATTGAAAAAAGACCACCCGGAAAAGGGTGTGCTACGACGATTGCTAGCTGGGCACAGTATTGCCATCTCAACTGGAGGCAACCTACACCTTGGCGATGATGGATCAATAATGATTCCTTGGAATCTATCATAATGTAAAAACTTGATAACTTAATATACATCATCTCCCTTGTACTCAGTTTTCTACGCGTCATCCTACGCAACAGAAGTTGTATCAGCCAAATTATTGTTCGCCTCCGATGCTGCTTGAGATCTTAATTCAGGGATATTGTCGGCAACAGCAACCATCCTATTCGCCTTCGTCAGTACTCGCGGTCCTACCCACAACTCGGAAAGTTCTCTCTTTATCACTCCAACCAATGCGGTAGTTCCAAGGCAACTCGGAACAAGATACAGCAATGAGGCCTGAGTCACTCCGGTGATCCAATCAACAAGATAAGCCGCAAGGAGTGTGAGTGTGTAGCAAATAACCAATGGGCCAAAGTAGCCCTTGAAAAGAGCTTTTTTGACTCTACCAAAATAATAGTGTAACTGTGTCTCTTTCGTATCGACATCGACTTGAGATGGCATTGAGCCAAATTCAACACCACTAGCACCACTGCTAGCGTTGCGGCTCGTCTGAGCACACTTCTTCACTAGCATCCTAGCAGCATCGTATCTTGCAGCAAAACTAATGAGTAATCCAGGGATTAGTATCTCTCCCAGCCCAATCATGGCAAATACGCCACGAAAATCTCTCGACATTGGCAACACCAACAAAAGTGGGAGTGGTGACTGACTTCCGACACAAGCCGGGTCCCAATGGTAATTATCACAGTAGTCTGCGACGACACCAACACTAGCACCTCTTGTAATATCTACCAAGATTGATGACCCGAGGAGTTTATCGCTTGCAAACATGGCATAGAACACCGTGTAGCCAAACACCAACAACATAGTAACTACAGGAATCATGACTGAATTCATCTGAATTGCGGTCAGAAAGAAAATGCAGTACAAGACACCCATGACATCCTGCAAAATCCAGTAGTAAGTGTTGTTGAGGGGTTGTACAGAGCTGAATCCCAAAACAATCCACGCAATAGCAAATGCGTATCCGTATGCTAAACTTCCAATATCAATCCATTTATACTTCAAGAATGCAACCGACTCGAGCTTTTCCGGCACATCTTTTCCAAGGCACTTGAAGGCAACCATTTCGGTCAAAGGGCGAAAGATGTAGCGTGCCATTAGATGAGCACCTCCGATGCCGAAAAGGATCGTAATTATGTTGTATAAACCAAAGAACCACATGATGAAGAGACCCACACAGATTGTTGCAAGAAAAATGATATAGTGATACGCTCGAACCTCTTTCATGTGAACTGCGGCCGTAGTCGAATTGGATTGGAGATTCACGCTGTGTGGCCGATGCTGAGCTCCTTGATCCAATGATTCCGCGCCATTCTGGGCATCCTCTCCACCCACGTTGCTGTTTGATTGGTCCTCACTGCTTGTTTGCTCTCCGTTATTGTTGGGACTGCTGCCAACAACGCCATTTTCATTCGACTCGCCAGTCTTTGGAGTGGAAACATCTTCATCATTGTCATTGTCACCTTGCCCAACTGTCGTCATTTCCAACCGAAGATCATTCTCAACAGCACCGTCAACAACCAAATCACCCAAATCATCCGCTAATTCCACCGTATCCTCCGTCTCGGCACGTTCTCTCCCCTCCGCTGAGGCATTCGAGTTCCTAGCGGTGCGATCAAACACCAACACGCCGTCATTCACTGCGACACTAATCTTCTTCCAACTGCTACGGAATTCCTTGGAACTTTCATAACATGCCAACCACACCGTCAAACTTGCAAACATCCACAAGAAAATCTTTGCATAATGCACGTCGGGGTGCCACCTTGCATACGGCACAATTGAAATGTACTCCGCCTCGGCACTATTGTCATTCATTTCCGCAGCTTTTACTAACTCCAATAACTCATCTCCATACTTCATAGTAACAAACAATGTCGGAATAAAAATCCTCTCTTCTTGATCTTGTGGGATACTATCACCGTCATCATCTCCGTCACCATTCATGACAATCGGAGTATCCCAAGCACAACATGCTTCCAATTTCGATCCATCATCAGTGGCATTCTTACCAGTCAACAAACACCGTTCAGAGGGACAACGTTGAACGAATGTGGTATCATCACCAATAAATTCAGCACACAAAGATCCATCCACAATCGTCCCAGTAAGCTTAGCATCATTGTTATAAGCGTCGTATGGTGCAGGATCAAAATCCAATTGATTCACCGGAATTTCTGCCCGAATACCTGCCTTGTGTGGATGATATTCACCCTTGTTACCAGAAGCAGACGTACCGCATTCATAGTCGATGCGATTGCGTGGCCAAATTGTATTGCCGAAATCCGGGACATTTTTCGGTTGTCCGTAATAATCATCCCAGCTATTCGAATCCGATCCCTTGTTTTTATCGATGATCCCATACCGTGATTCCAAGGTGTTGTAAATAATGACCCCGGTAGCACCCAATCGCTGGGCACTGCGTGCTTTGGCCTCGAAGGTGCAATGCCCCCGCGGTACTAATAGATACTTGTTCAAAGGAAAACTATTGGTGATGGGCGTGCCGTAAGTGTCGAAGATGTTGCCATTTTTCGACCCATCCTTGTAGTTCGCCTGACCTTTGGCTTCCTTGCACAGAAACGGATCATTCGCTGGGGACATAGTCAATTGATGAGCGGGATGAGTCACCTTGGCTCCTTTGTTGCTCTCATGAACATGAAGCGTATCACTCTCTTTGTCATTGTGTGTAATTTCTTGAATGTTGACGACACTACTTTCATCGTGCCATTCGGACATGGGGACCTTGGTGGCTGCCTCTGGCGCCATTGGGGGGCGCGGGGCAAAGTCAGAGGCGGTGGCTTCTATGCGAAAGAGGTAAGTGTTGCGATATGACGGAGAGGAGGAGGAAGAGCCCTGTTGTTTTTCAGCGCGGCGGATATCGATGAAGGCGATGGGCGTGGCGGCATGAGCTGCCTGTGCTGCCAGCAGCAGTAGCGGCAGAAGGGAGGATATGTTTAATAGAGCCATGATTCGCATATGCTGTTGTTGTTTTGTTTTTGTTTAATAATTCCTTAGGAGGGCCTCTAAGTATGATCCTCTTTCGCTGAGGTATTGTAGATAAAAGTATGTATCGCATTTGTGTGAATTCCAAACGGGATGGAGCCACATTTGGTAGATAGGCGGAGTAAAGTATCGTAAAGTACTGTACTATTGTACGGGATCTTTTATTGCAGACGTCGAAGTGTTAAATAAAAGAACGCGAAAGGTTTGAAGAAAGAGCGTGGTTTGAGAGAAGTTTGAGATGATAATTTCATAACAATAATTTCATATGATTGAGAGCCAGCTGAACAGTATGCATACAATATGTAAAAAATAGTCTCTAGAGAGAGTGGGACGGTGCCCTGGGTAAATCAGGAGCGCCATCACTCTTCGCATATTATACATAAAGACAATTAGTACATCGGAAGCGAGTTGGTTTCATAGATTTAGCCCAATTTTGTATTCATTAAGAATGGTGTGTTATAAATGTTGTGATGGTAGCCTAGATGTTCAATGATCAGAGTTACATAGAGTCGCACAAAGATACGCGGCGATGCATCATTAGGCCACTTCGCCTCTTCGATGGAAGACTTAGCATCGGTGAAGCCTGTACTTCTACTACTTCTGTCTTTGGTGTAGAGGCCGCTTTCTGCGTAGCCTTTTGTAACAGCTTCACAACCTTCAAATCAGCATTGGACATGATTGCATACTCTAAAGGGTTCATTTCGTCTTCGTCTTCCAAAGTAGCAGCTTCGAGTGACTCGGACAGCAATGCTCGTACTGCATCGTACGATGGGTCTCTGCCATCACTATCCTCTGAGTTACTTGGGTCAGCAAAGAGATTGCAATACCGATCACAAGCGAGATGGAGAGGTGTGCGCATATCTTCATCTTGAACAGTGCATGTGCTAGGGTCGGCATGTGCAAGAATCTTGATAACATGTGGGTGCGCGCCACATCCGGCGGCGATGTGAAGTGGCGTACGTCCAAGGCAATCTTGGGCGGAAACAAGCTCCGGCCGTAGGTGAATCATTTGAGCAATGATTTCTACCGGTGGATCGTGTCGGCAGCAGGCATGGAGGAGTGTCATACCATTGAATTCATCATTCGATTGGATGAGAACGTCGGAGACCAAGTGGAAGATTTTTTCATTGCTAAGAGCAATTTGTTGGTAAACGGACCATCTCTTTGAACCGATAACGCCAAGGAGCATTGCGATCTTTTTGAGGAGGTTTTGGTCTATTGTCGTACAGGATGTCATGGTGCTTATGGAGGGGGGGGGGGGGGGGGCAAATGCTATCGCGATAGTGGTGAGGGTAGTAGTTGAATTATGATGGGTGTTTTGCCATTATGTACTTGTGCAGGCGCCAACGCCCCATTTTTCATTTTGTTGTTCCTCGGTTGCGGAGGCTTTCATATTTTTCCGTCGGCGACGTTGTGTCTTTACGACAGTTACCGGGTTTTCAATCATTCAACTTGACAAGCCAAATCCTAAGTACGTAGGTACTTTAGGCAGGCCTACAAAGGCCGATACAAACTACATGGTCGTTCCAAAACGTATCCGATTACATAACTTATACACCCATTCATTTCTAAACATATCCATATGCCTCCACCAAACTCCAAAAATCAAAGTCTCCTGTGAAATTCCCCGAACAACTACGACACGGAGATACGGAAAATCATTTTTGTCTGGTAGGCTCAACCAAAACGACTTGGACAGTTTAAGTTCGCAATACTGCTTACGATTAAGTTCAACTTCGTAAATAATGCTTACGATTAGATTACGATATGGTTGGTTCTACTTCTCCTTAATAACCAGGACTTGATGGAGTCACGACTTTCGTAACTTCCAACTAATTATTAAAAAGCTTTCATGGTCATGGCCTTGTTTATCCATCACATTTTTCTAACCGTGATTTTTTCCATAGAGATGTCCTTATTGAGCCTAACTTCAAGCTGGCTGTGGATGAATTGGTGACAATTCACCCTAGGAGAGGAGTGACTTGTCCCAATGGGTAGCTTTGTGATTGATCGTGAAGCGCCTCTTCATGAATAGTACTATGAATAGTACAATTGCTGATCGTGGAGTTTCCAATGCATAAATGTCGCTCTCACTCTACTCGGTGCAAACAAGGGTGGCAAACATAATATTGTCTACTATTCATCCTACCGACGACCTTTTCTGACACCAATAACAACAACACTTAGACAAACTCTTCGGCCTATTCTGTGTAATCAAAACTTCCATCCAACAAGATGAACAGCCTTAGCACCGTGCCCGGCAACTCTTCGAATAGCAACAACAACAGCTTCAGCTCTAAACGGAAGCGCACAAGCTCCAGCTGCGCCGAGCAAGCCCAGGAAGCCGTCGTCGCAACCAACGCACCGGCACAGAACGATATCGTCCTTTTGAACAATCTCGGCGTAGATTGCTTTGAGCATGGTGTCATTACTGATGCAACCAAATGCTTTCAAAACGCCATGGAGATATTCGCAAGTAGACCTGGTGGCAGTACGTCCAACATTGCTACATCGATGAGCAGCCAGGTGTCTTGTATCTCCTTGGACTCCACAAGTCGTTCTTCGTCCAACAAAGATCTTAGTACTACTACCTCCTTCCACGACCAAGATGCTATAATGGGTGATGCAGAGGCTGCTGCTCCTGATTCTGAATCGTCGAGAGTGGAGAAGCGCCAGTTGTCTGCTGCTACGATATCACAAGGATCATCATCTGTTTCTTCAAGATCCGAGTACGATGAGGGAATGAACTGCTACAACCGTCCTCTTCGCATCGATATTTCAAAGTCGGACGATTACGAACTCACTGCCCCTACGCTTTTGTTCAATATCGGCCAGCTTCATTCTCTTGAAGGAGATGATACCAAGGCGGAGAGATACTTTCTCCAAGCGTTGGATGTTGTCCAAAATCGTTCTAAACCATTGCATCGTGATGATAGCATGGTTTCCGATTCATCCTCAAGCTTTGAAAACGACGTACCAGTCGATGCTATTCCGATCTTGCACAACCTCGGGAGAATTTATTACCATTCCCAGAATTACAAGCTCGCAATGGACATGTACTTCACAGCACTTGATATTGCTCAACAAGAAGGGCTAGCATCCTCCTCGCTGGCCCGCACGCTCAACTGTATAGGTGTGCTTTTCTTTCACATGGGTGGGGAGACTGAAAAAAATGCTTTCAAGGCTCTTGACATGTTCAATGCCAGCTTGGACATACGAACAAGAATTATTGAACAGGCAACTGATAAAAATCACAACTCGTACAAATTGTTGAAGCAAGAGCTGGCCACGACAATGAACAACAAGGGTAGGATCCACTACATGCTGGGTAATCATAATGCTGCACTCTTGACCTACATCGATGCACTCAAGCTCCGGCGAGAGTTACTTCCCTCGCATCATTTGGACTTGGCAGCATCTGCATATAACTTGGGGCAGACTCATCATCAACTTGGCAACTTAACCGAGGCAATGGAACTCTACCAAGAGTTTCACTCAATCGTTACTCGTTTCTTTCATGGTAACAATCATCGAGATGTGGCTATCATCCTCAAATGTATGGCGCAGGTCCACCATGACCAATCTCAGTACGAGGAGGCTGCAAGGCTGTATTACGAGTCGCTAGAAACGACAAAGACTGCATTGGGGGATTTCCATCCCGAGGTGGCGTCACTACTAAACAAAATCGGCAACATGTATTACGAGAATTCAGACTTTGATGCTGCTATCCGAGTTTATGAACAAGGCTTGGCAGTAGAGCGAGCTGTGTTGCAACGCGACCACCCAAATATAGTTGTTACATTGACCAACATTGCCCAAAGCCAAAAGCACCAAGGCAACTATGCTGCAGCATTGGAGAGGTATGTCGAGGCTCATGCTTTACAAAAGATCATTCTTGGTGCCAACGATCCCAAGGTAGCCGTGACATTGGGCAATGTAGCACAAATGAGCTGTCGTCTTGGTCGTTTCACGCGAGCGTTTGATGCCTACCAGGAGGTATTGCAGATTCGACGCGATGCGTTCGGAGACGATCACGTCGAGGTAGCCGCAACTCTGAACTCAATAGGTTTGGTGTTATTTAAGCAAGGGTTTCACAAGCTTGCCATTGAAAGCTTTGAGGAGAGTCTGCGCGTCAGAAGACTGATCTTGGGAACTGAGCACAGAGATGTAGCTGTTGTTCTGTATAACATTGCAACTACACACCTTGAACAAGGCGACGAAGAACTTGCTACAGAATATTATGCTGAGACTTTAAGGGTAGAACGAACAGCGTTGGGAAATGATCATCGAGATCTAGCAGTTACTTTTCAACACATTGGCCAAATTCATCGACAACGTGGAGAGCTAGACATTGCTCTGGGCTACTTCGAGGAGGCATTGCGCATTGAAAGATTGAATCTTGGGAATTCAAACCCTATTGTTGCAAGACTCCTCAACAAAATGGGAAACATCTACCTTGCCAAAGCAGATGTTTCGAATATGATGAAATGCTTTACCGAGGCAACTCGAATTTTTGGACGGTGTGAAGAGACTTCCAGTGGAGATCTAGAGATATCAGGCTACAATTTTTATTGCCTATCGATAACAAATCCTGAGTGCGCAGCTGCAGCATAATGCTGACAACGATCGAGAGCAAAAATAGATGAGTAAGTAATAGTTTAGACCGGTATTTCCGACTCGATACGATATTGATAAATATGTATTAAAACAATCAGTTGTTGTCACGTGCAGAACAACATAAAATATATTTCTTCCTTTCTGCCAAGTTGCTGCTTTCGTCCCAAGGAGGGATACCACCTTCCAAATCACTGTACTTCATACATGTTGTCGCGCTGTTCTGGTACTTCTGACTAATCAATACCCACCCCTTGTCAGTGCCTTCGTCCCAAGGTGACCACTGCAATGTCTCCGTGTTAAAGTCAACAGGATGCCCTGGAAATGGCTGATATCCCTCACCGTGGGGGCAGTAGCCGACGTACGGACACAAATCTTTGCCTCCGTTGTTTCGGCAGAAGGCAATGGCGTCGCTGTGAGAGCCTCCAGTCCATCCAGCAGAGCTGTCATACCACGAAGGTTGCATCGTTGCTTTTATAGCATCATCTTGAACGGTGTCATCTGACTTTGCGCAGCACATTATGTGCTGCTTTTTTTCTTCTGACAAGCTGTCCGTGGAAGATAATGGTTGATTTGTCAGAACATGGTACATTTGACACGTTGCGGAAGGATCTGCTTCAACTGTTCCTGTTAGGACCCATTCACCATCAGAAAGTGGTGACCATTGTTCACTAGGAAAGGGCTGCATACCATTAAATAACGTCTTCCCGTCCGGACATAAAGCCATTATAGGGCATAAGTCCATGCCCCCAATATTGTTACAAAACTTTAAGGCATCTTGGTGTGAGCCTCCTTGCCATCCATGTTTCCTTCCGAACCAAATAGGTTTAAACATGTCCATTGCAATCTTGTCTATCTGGCTTTGTGCAGATGACACAACTCCATTAGCAGTCTGATCTTGAGGTATCCAGTTGTCGTCAGGCTCACAGCACATGATGTGCGATGTCTCTGCTTTATTCTCTCCAGTCAAGCCCCACTCTGGTGGGAATGGATTTATTGAGCTGTAAGGCATGCAAGTATCATCTGGACCTATCTGAATCCATCCGTTGGCAACGTTTATGAATGGTACCCATTGTGAGCTGGTCGCCATCCCGCCAACGACAGCCTTGCTTGGCCCTTGCGGACAGTAGCTTTCGTAGGGGCAAACAGTAGCAGATTTTTTCCCACAAAACGCGAGTGCTTCATAATACGATGAACCGCTCCAGCCGCTGTTTCTGTCATATCTATTCACTCTGAATTTAGTCCCTGTTTCTACAAGCAGATCATACTCTTCGACAGACAAACTGGCATCCATGGCTAGTACTGTTGGAGAAGTTGATGACTCAGGTTGAGGTTGACTCGGCACTTGCACTTCATCACCAATCTCACTACAACATAAAATATGCCGTGTAATCTCCTCACTGTTTAAGCCTGATTGTCCCCATTCCGGAGATGTTGGATGCATACTCTCATATGGTACGCAATCTAGTGCGGCATTGTCCCCACCTACATGCACCCAACCATTCGCTCTATCCACAAATGCTGCCCAGGATTCTTGTTCCAGAATTTGTGGTCCAGGGTACGGTCGTTGCCCAACGCCATTTGGACAAAGTGCCTCCATCGGGCATAACATTATGTTTGGCCCTTGAGCCTCACAAAAGTTCACACTTTCTTGGTATGTGCGACCATTCCAGCCATTTTCTCTATTATACCAACGTGGTCTGTATTTTAGACTGACCGCAGAATATTTTTGTCCAAGTTCTTCCGGAGTTTTTCCAACGACGATGTCGTCAGCGACAGGTTCCTCCACGGCAGTGGCGACAGGTTCATCGGTCCACGCATCTCCGCACTCTCCACAACTTAGTCTGCAAACGTCCTTCACCAGCAAAGTCTCACCATTCTCATTCTTTAATGGCGATTCGTGGTGACAACGTGCATTATGCAGAGACACACGACCTACAAGAGATATAAAATTACTGCATGTTTTACCGTCAGTTGTTACTGCTGCGGTCGGGTGATCTTGGCATTCTGAAAGGTTTATAGAAACGGTGGTAGTGTTGGCTTCGGTACCATCTGACATGGAGCTGTGGTAGTAATCAGCATCCCCCATTCCTGCATCTGGTTGCTTACAACACATAATGTAGCCCGTTTCGATTTCATTCTTCCCACCCTCTCCCCACGATGGGGGTCCACCATTCATCTCATTATACAAGTCACAGGTGTCTGTATCCGATACTTGTACCCACCAGTTCTCAGCATCATCGATTGGGGCCCAGGAATACGTCGACTTGACTCCGCCGAACGGAACGCTTCCCGGCGCTTTAGTCATTGGACAGTAGGCTTCAAATGGGCAAATAGTCTTTCCTTGTTTCTGCTGGCAAAAAGTGATCGCTTCATTATAATCTGTTCCCAGCCAGCCATTATTACGATCAAACCATTCTGGTTCATACGCTTCAGCTGCCCAACTGAACTGTGCTTGTTGTACTTCATCATTCGGCACTGGAGTCGGTGCACTACCACCATTTGCACTCGCTTCTTCTACTTCTTCTATTTGACAACACATGAGATGCTGAGTGATGACTTCACCACCTTCTTGTGTAAACTCCCATGAAGGCGACTGCTCCTGCATTTGGCTTTTTGTAATGCACTTATTTTCAGGACCAATTTGGACCCATTCGTCGTTCTTGTTCGAAATGGGAGCCCATTGTTCTTTTTCTCCGTTGAAGCCGACCTTCACGCCACCAAAGGGGACACTGTTGATCCCATCGACGCAGTATGCTTCGTAGGGACACACGATCATTTTCCCCTTGCTGGCACAGAATGATATCGCCTGGTTGTAGGTAGCACCTTTCCATCCTGTTGTTCGATCGAACCATTGTCCTTTGAACTTTTCCATAGACTCTTGAGTAATGAACTCTTGTTCAGCCTCAGCGTCTGCAATTGATGGGATATTCGCAATAACAGTAGCAGTTCCGTCATTTGCTCTTGCTCGACAGCAAGCAACATAACGAGTAACTCCCTCGCTGCCTTCTCCGTTGATACCCCACTTAGGTGCTCCATCATGCTTCTCGCACCAACTTTCACTAATGCCAACCTGTGTCCAAGCATTTTCCTCATCAATGAACGGAGCCCAACTCGACTCGTTTGGCTCTGCACCAGCCTTCTTGCCGCCAATGGGCATCATATTTTCACCTGCGGGACATATGGCATCGTAGCTGCAAATGATCAAACCTCCCATCTGAGCGGCACAAAACGACATGGCTGCATCATAGGTTTGTCCATTCCACCCTTGCTCACGTGAGAACCACACAGGGTTATATTGCATGGAACTGTGTTGATACAATTGCGAGATCTCTTTGGAGTTAGACTGATTGTTTGGTTCTATTGGAACGACAGGCTGATAAATCGTGGTCCCACTTTGTTCTTCTTCGGCCAACATTCCCTCCCAATCAGGCGACTCTTGTTGCTTTCGTTGTTGTGCCTTTGTAATTCCAACACTTATCCCAACGATTGCGCCTAATGCTATCATTCCAAATGCGCAGCGACGAAAACCCGCAGATCGAAGCATGGTATAAAAATACCCCCTCCTACTCCTACCACTATTTTCAAACTTTCCATCATAGGTTGAAAAAGAGTGATCGTCATCAAACCGGTGCAAATGAAGATTGACATTATAATTTTGACGTGGAGGATCATCTTTGAAGCTGAAATCGCGAAAGAGAGTGGCACCCTTTCTTCCATCTTGAAACTGCGCAATAAACCCTTTTGCCCCAGGAGGAGGAGGAGGAGCCTCCTCCTCAAGCCTCTCGTCTTCGGCTGTTCTACCACCCTCCATCACGGCAATAACTGCAGCAGCTGCGTCAGCATCACCGCCCACAATCGGGTCACTGGACATTTCTGCAATGTAATCACGATACGAATTGATGAGATGATTTGTCCTCGATGCAAGGGCGGAGATGTGTCCATCGCCAGCTTGACCATCTTCGTCTTCCACGGAGACATCGTCATCAGAGTAGTCCCCTTCTAGCTTATTGTAATCCTCGTCGTCGTCATCATCGCTATCATCATCAAGCGAGTATGACGGCACTGCCGCTGCCTCGCCGCTGTCGCCAGAGAGGAGAGGATCTACTGCTGGCTTGGTGCTTTCGCTCATGGCTGCCTCCTTGTCTTGCCTTTAGACGCTGTTCGTATCTTTGAATGTATCTGCTGGATTCGTTTTGTTTCGTTAAAAATGATTAAAAAATCGTCTACTGTTGGAAATCTTTGCACTAATGAGAGATTGAAGCTCATATCACGTAGACAGGAATTCGTAGAAGAAATCCCCCCAACAGTCACTCGCATCAGATTTGCCATTCCTATGTATGGTACCATACCACCACAGCCTCAGCTTAGCCTCGCTCGCTTTGTTGCATACAACATCTGTACAGCATCCTATCCAATCCAAAATTAAAGTGTCTTAGCATGCAGCGCTCAAGCAGCAACCATATCCAAACTACTGCTCGACGACTTTAACAACCATGCCATCCAAACCTCCCCCAACATCATACTCCGACAAGGTCGGCTACAGCGACCATATCGATGCTGACATTGAAGCACTTGCGTCCAGAGCCTTGAGTCCTATTTCAGATTTCCCACCTGACGACAGCTACGAGATGGATCACTACATCACATCTTCCGATGAAGATGACGACGACGACGACCTGTCGCTCTCAGATGAGGAAGGACAACGAGATGCCGTGGCTCTTCACAAAAAGACTAGTGATATCTTGAATGAATTTGAAGATTTTGTACATAATGTGAATAAGGCTTCTTCGCCGGCAAAGGAGATTATGAGCACCATAATATCTGGGAAAAATAGGAGAGATGTGGAGACAGTTAAGAATCGCAATACCGCTGGAGGTGGAGATGCCACTCTCAAGAGAGAATGGAGTTATGATGACAGGAATTTGCATGATATAGGCTTCGGTAGTGATTGTGACGAGAGTGATGGTGGCGATGGTTCTAACAAATATGAAAAGAGAGGATTGTTCAAGTACGCCGTTCCTTTTTTTCATAGCAAAACATTCAAGATTATTGCTGTTGGAGTTGCAGTGGTGTTTGTACTAGTGTTGATTGTGGGTAGTATGAGTAGTACGGGCGATCGGGTTGAAGTGGAAGAATTAGATGACGTAGTCGGCGATCGGGTTGAAGCGGAAGAATTAGATGATGTAGTCAAGTGGTTCTATCAGCAAACTGAATGTAATGATCACCCCTCAGCAGAGGTGCAAGGGGAGGGACATGGTTGCGCCTGGATCCATAACACTGGACGTGTCCCACTACGCCATGCTCGTTGCGGTCACGACACTACGTATAAAAAGAAGAGTGGAGAGTTCCTGTTAGTAAAAGAGGTTTGTAAGAAGAGTTGCGATGAGTGTGGAGATACCGAATCATCAGCTACTGTTGCAACAGAACACGAAGCTCCAAAACCTGAAAAAACATCGGAAGGGCAGACCACTGCTGAAGCAGGAGAAATGACCAATTGGATGACACCTGTGACGCTGAACAATGATTCATCTTCAGCAGATTGCACGGATGATCTTACCAAAGTTGTTGCTATAGGAGGGAAGACCTGTGAAACGTATTTTTCGGGCTTAAACCTTGAGCATCTCAAAGAGCTACGGTGCAGTCATCAGACAGATATCGAAAATAGTACTGGCAATGGATTCTTGTACGTGAAAGATGTTTGTAAAATGAGTTGTGGATTATGTGGGGTTGAGAGCAATCTTTCTGTAACTGGACAAGTGATGGAAGTGCCGTCTAATGATGCTGTCGAGGAGGCATCAGCTCCACTAGATGTCCCTCCAAAAGAAGTCATCCCTTCTACTTTGGAGACGGCGGAACAAGCTCAATCCAACGCAGAATCTACTTCCGCAGCTGCAGAGACGACACTACTCGACTCACCCTCCTCTCCTGTTTCTGCAGAGACGATGTCGATCGAGTCAGGCTCCTCGCCATCAACTCAACATACTCAAGAATCTAGTAGTACAGCAGATGTAACGGCTTCCGTGTTTACTCGAGAAGAAGGTTGGAAGGGTTTTTCGCGCCCTGAAGCAATCGGTTTTTGTAGTGGAAAGGCCCTCACTCTGTGTACGTTCGAAGCTGTGTGTCCCCATGGTGAGGGCAATGATCCTGCTTTTGGTGCTCCTGCTCAAATAACATGGGTCCCTTTGTCTGACGGGAGCGACTGGGTGCAAGTAGGTGCAGGTGACAAAGTACCCTGTGAGCAATGGTCGAAAATGTACGGGGGCTCGCCTCCTTGGGCTAATGCTGGAGAGGTTATCGAAGAGATAACAGGAAGAATATATTGCTGCGAAAGTGAAAATCCTGTCCAAGATGCGGCGGCGAAGCCAACAGGAGACATAGCTAGCAACACTATCGAGGATGTTCAATCTATACCAGCATCTCATGATGGCCTGTCCGAACAGCAGGCATATAATAATGTTGCAAACCGATTCGCACCAAAATGGTTTAATCGATCGACAGGTTGGCAAGGGACGACGTTTGAAGCTGCAGTACAATTCTGTCTTTCTCTCGAACAAAACATGATTTTGTGTCCTTTTGAGGCTTACTGCCCAATGGGACCAAGCAGTAAAATTCCATTCGGAGGACTCATAGATGAACCTACCGGCTCTTTGGCTCCGACAATAAACAACAGAAACTGGTGGGTTCATGTTGGTGGTAACAACGTTTGCAAGCAGGAAGGTCTTGATGTAAATTGGGGGAGCGATGGATCAAACGAGGACGTAACCAGGCACATAATGTGTTGCAAGAATGGCAAATGAGGCTTTTGTTATATTGTTGGGTATGCATTACCCCATTAGTCTGTTGTGACATTGTATATCATAGTTCCTTTGTAGCACATCAAGTAGAGTCTTCTCATTCTCGACGGACCTCCTGTCGTATCCGCAAACTGGTTTTTTTTCCCCCCTGCATGCATTCACATATTTATTTGGTTTCAAATTTCATCTCCTATGTAGTGGAACGTGACCCTTCACGAAACTTTTATTTTCTGTTTTGAGATTTCAAGAATAGAGTCTTGGCATGTTTTTCTTTGCTAGCCAATAACATAGCACAGAGTGACTGCAATAAGATGCGTTTTTACCTTTGCTCCTCACATATTGTTGTTGCCTTGTTAGTTAGGAACGCAAAGTAGATTTGGACATTGTCCAAGGCAAATTAACGCACATTGCTGCTACTGCTGCCTCTCGTCAGCACATCTTCGATATTCTTGAGATTTCAATATCTGCCGCAACCACGTTCTAGCTAAAACCACGAAGTCCTCATCTGTACTTAATATGATTGATCTCCTTGTGAGATGTCATCACCATCACCAACATCGCGCTCTCACGCTATTGACTCTTCGTATGACCTTTCCATCGTGACAAAATGATGCTTTGAAAAGAATCAGCACCATCTTCCAGTTGTCTGGACCACCATCTCTAGCCAGAAGCCATCAGCCAGCGATGGAAATAGTGTCTCTGACAGCGCAGCTGCTTACTAGGCTACAGCTTCAGCGCACATCACTCCGACGTGTATTGAAGCAGAGCGAGATAAAGCATATGTATATGTTGATTGATGAACGGATGTATTTTATGTATTTTTTTCTTACCAAATCCAACGTAAGTAGCTTTTCTACATCAAAATTTCCCCCCGACAAAATTTCCCTCGATAAGCTATACTTGCGGGTGTAACCATCGATCACAACATAACATAATAACACTACAAACCACCACGACGGCGGCGATGGCTTCAAGGAAGAAACAACGCTTCATATCGCTCTATTTCCTATCTATTTTATTTTATGCATATAATGCTGTGACGGTGAAAAAGTTCGGGTCCATACCGCTAGTGGAACAGGGCACCAATAGTAATCGGAACATTCGAAAGCGCTCACTGCACTTAGAGAGACGAGAAGAGTCAATAGCAGACACAAAAAGAGTTGATCATCATGTGGTTAACAATAATTTTGTTTCCAAGTTTGAAGAAATCATAACAAGTACATTATACAACAAGTTTGCAGCGATAGTGCTCAAGCAAGGCAAGATATACTGCCGATCCAGTCATAAAGAAAAGCTGCTGATGTCGAGAGGACGATATTTTGTCCAAATGCTTCAACAAGGGCTTCGCGATCAACAACCATCAGCTAGCTCCCTAAAGTATGACTTACCTATCCTTTTGAAGCATGATGACAGCAGCGGCTGTAATCCTGCTACTCAAACAGATGCGTATCTATTTCCAAGATTAGCTTGGGCTGTCCCGTTGAACAGCAACATAACAAACCAATGGTGCAGTGCAGTTGGCGCTCCATCCTACAAAGCTTGGAGAACTCTCAAGGAAGATGGGTCATGGGAAACAATGTTTAGAAAGAATGAAAAGTTATACCCATGGTCCAAGAAAATAAACAAGGCAGTGTGGAGAGGTTCTACAACTTCGAATAGAGGCATGTATGGCAAGTTAGAACTACAAGAAATCCCTCGTGGCATGCTAGTTTTTAATGGAATTAACAAATCGTTCATGGATGTAGGATTCCATAAACTCGTCGGAAAATATGAACGTACAATCCAGCACAATCACGAGATAATGAAAGATCCCATACCACTGGAACAAATGATGAAATACAAAGCTATTATTGATATTGATGGGAATAACTGGAGCGCAAGGTTCAACTCTCTTCTTTGTTACAACTCTGTTGTCATTAAGGTTGAACCTGCTTTTGTTGAGTCAAACTTTCAAGAGTTAGTTTCCGGGGTGCACTATCTCCCAGCAACCCTTAATAATATTGCTCAAGTTGCTGAGTTTATCATGGACAGGGACAATGATGCAGACATGCAGCAAATTGTAGCAAATGCCAACGCGTGGTGCAAGGAAAATATGATAAGGGAGAAGATGGCTACATCTGCAATCAAGGCAATAGAAGAGTATCATGTTTTGCTCAATGGTTATGACGAGCACTGGCACGAGGAGTGGCACAGCAGTAAGGTGCTAAGAGGAATCGATGATTTAGTGGAGTGCGATGTCTAGTAGAGGGGTGCCGACTACTTAAACAAATTGTCGATTCAGGAGTTTATACACTTCTCTTGTAGACTATGAGTCTATATTATCTGCCAAAACAACAGGAATACACTTCGTGTGTACAGAAAATGGGGAACACTTGCAGGACCAAACGTGCTCAAATGAACTTAGTGGCGTGTAAGATGTGTAGCACGATTAGAATCTAAACACACCGTTTCAATCATATCTTCTCGTGTATGTAACATCAGATTGTCTCTGTCGCAACTGCTCTGGAGTCATCATGTACTCGCGATTCCAAGCCATAGCAGCAAAAAGTGCTCCTACCAAACCAAAGTAGCCACCCGTTATGGCAGTCCGTTGTGAAGTTGTAATGCGATAGTAGTTCGGCGGCGCGTGTCCTAAAGGATCATAGAACCGCATGAATGTTTCATAGCCTCCACCAAGGAGAATAAGATAAAAGATTGGATTTGAAATCATGCCACTGTATGCAGCTGTCCCACCGATTCCTAGCCCGACAAGACCAGCGTAAGGAGAAATTGCTCCGCATATTCTTCCTGGATATCAGACCATAACGAGATGGTGAGGTTTTTTTTTGCAAATTATTAGCCGTAGATAAGTCCTAGAGTAAACTCACCTCCGTCAAGCATTCCCAAAGGTATTAGATTGAACAAGTTAATCATAAACCCAAAGTCTGCCAAGGCAAACAGTAATGGGCTATCCACAACATGAGCAGCACCCGAAAAACCAAGTGCACCTATTCCTCCAAGAACAGGACCACCAAATGCAACCAACGCTTCCTCGTACGCATCCTTAGGTCTCTTTTTCATTGCAACAGCAGCTCCCATGAAAGGTATGAACACCATTGGCGAAAAAGGAATACCTAACTTTTTCATAGCTACTGCATGACCTGATTCATGCACTAAAATCAACGACGTCATGCCAACCGCGTAGGGGAAGCCATAAAATGCAGTATATGCCCCAACAGTTAGCAGCATCGATCCCAACGATGCGAATTTAGTTAATTTCAGAGCACCTAGAATATATTTGCCCTTTCCCCACAACATTAATCCACCAGCTCCTAGCATACCAAGCCCAGAAGTTATTCGATTACGCGGCGTATTTGGTGGACGTTGCGAGGAATAAATCCGAATCGCTGCAAAATGAGATGATCCAAGTTGATAACAGTGATACTGCCCAATATGAAATGATGACATCACAGGAGAACGATTTGGGATACATCTTGGAAGAAAACACAGTTTCGTGTGGAAATCCTTTGGACCAAGTGACTTTGGCACCATCGCAATGGCATGTCGTCTTGCAAGCATCATGATGCCGAAAATAAAAAAATGCTAATCTGCAACAATATTCAAACCCTAGCCTGATTTGCAGGCATTATTGTTTAACAAAAAATATCCCTGGCTTACGTAAAGCGCTCTGTAGGAGAGAAGCCCTCTCCCGTGGTTCCGACTGCGACGCTGTTTGGCTCTGCCCTCGGCATACAAGACTCTTGATGATAGTGTCTCAGAATAGCTTACATGCAATTTTTTCGGTCGAGTGATGGGTGCGGGTGATGGGGGGGTGGGGGTTGGATGTTGGGGTGGCCCTCCCCCCTCCCGCCCCGCCCGTATGGACAATGGCTCGCGGGGCATCGGGGCCAACCTCGAGAGAGCCCCCTTCCTCCCACAGTCACACCTCTAACCTACCTCCAGCTACCTCCCCTCATCCTTGTCTCTTGCTCTTATTTTTAAAGCGCTTGTTTTGATCCACCATGTTGATGAGGACCTTATGCATCATTCTGGCTGCAGTACTGACAATCTCAGATGCATTCATAGTGAGATCGGCCGCCCGCGTGGGTCGGTGCGTGACCATGACGTTTATTTCCAGTGGTTTTTCCTTCTCCGACGGACAGCAGATCCTTGTGTCAGCACAGCGACCATTAGGAATTGTGCTCCAACAAGATGAAACACTAGATATTGTGGTTACAAGTGTGGAATCTGGAGGGCCGGCTGCAGATGCTGGAGTGAGGGAAGGTGATGTTTTATTGGCAGTACAAAACGCTAGTGTGCAAAATGTAAGTTTAGATGAAGTACTTGCATTTATAGGAAACGCCCCAAGAGTTGTCAATATGAGATTTTTAAGAAGAGAAAGTTGATTGAAAAGTCATGACAGAAAATATTAGCAAGTAGCTAATAAAACTTGTTCTTTTATTGATCGTGATGTCGGTCTCGTGAGAAAATAATGACGCTGATTAATTTCCTAGCGAGTGTGCAGTTGATCGATGGCCGTATGATTAGTTCTGCTAGCCAAATACAGCTAAGATGATATCGTGTTCAACCCCGGATCACAAACTTTGGCTTCTTCTGCAACATGATCGTTGGAGTAAGAGTAGCCAGGGAACAAAGAATTCAAAATACTATCATCCCCTTCTACGCCTAGCTCTTCTCTGAGAGGTTTACACACGTCAATGAAGAGATCCCACAATTCTTCTTTTGACAACCTGCCGTCATTTTTCCCTTTTCTATTCAAGGAAGTGTAGCTCGAAGGATCATCTTTCATAGGAATTGCCTTACCAGCGCCCTTCATTTTCATCATATCTCTGACAAAATAATGGATGAGATCAATATCTGCAAAAAAGTTCTTGACACTACGTGGTATGACGAGAGTTTTCTTGGCGCGAGTACATGCAACGTAGAGCAAGTTGATGTCATCACCATAGTCTTGCAAATTCAGCTGCCAACCAACTCTTGGTTTCTTGCAAACATCAGTAGATAGGAACTCAGGTCCATTTCTCAGAGGGGCACTCTTTGTGTAAGACTTTGAAGCCAAGTCTATGAAGTCATCGCAAACTTCAACATGATCCCATTCGAGGCCTTTTGCAGAATGGCATGTAGTCCTGAGAGCAAAGATGAAGTGAGAAAACGAAGAACAATTGATGACAGTGGGGAAGGCACGCGTTCGCTTCTTACAATATAATATCTGCTTCTTGTGCAGAATACTTCTTGTCCAGAACTTCAAGTTCAAATGCCTCAAGTGCTTTGAGAGTGTTACTTCCATATTTACTGATGATCTGGAGTGGCTGGACGTACTTGTTTAACTCTAAGTTTATACAGTCCTCGTGGAATTCTTCCCACGTGATAGCTTTGTGCGCAAAATCAGGAAAATCCTTTTCTGGAAGCTCGATTCCCTGTCCTGTGTTCCGAGTCTCAAATACATTGAACCTAAGCGGAAGAAATAATAGGATTAGCAGTGTAATATAAAGGGGCATAAAGCCATCGGTATTGTAGAAACTCACAAATGCCTAATCTCCTTCGATGTCCGACGCCATTTCTTCAATCCAGATAAATCTCCCTCACCGTTGATATGAAACTTGGGAACCTTGTCAAGATTCAGAGATACAGGCATGTATGGCATATTACATGTTGTTTCATCCTCGACTAAAGCTCCAAGCCCCATTATCTCCATAGCTTTGAACATTAGTGTGTAATTAGTTCTCGCGATAAATGTAATAGTGCCCACTTCCTTTGTTTTATCTAACAATGAGTCTGTTGTAACTGAACTCTCTTCCTCACCTCTTCCGCCCTCAATCCTGTAAGGTATCCATTGTTTTTTTTGTTTGAATAAATAATTGTTCGTTTGTGGTGAATACTCCTTGGCAAACAAAGGCACATTTGAAATGCGAGCAATCGAAGGGCCGAAGCGCCAGCTCTTGTTCAAGCACAAATCAATAGAATTAGGCAAAGACATGTAATTAGAACTCTTCGCTCCCCTGAAAGAGTAGATTGTCTGAGCTGCATCACCAACAAAGAATATGGCGGTGCCATATTGCAACTGCTTTTGAATAAAATCCACTTGACATGCATCTAAATCTTGACACTCATCGACAAGTAAAACCGAGCATGGGATCCTCACTTCATTCAGTTGCGCCCGTTTCATCTCTGTGTCAAATGTACGAATACGACTCTTTATGATATGCTCCCATAATACGACGCATTGATCAGCGTAGAATTTATAACTCTGCTCGCTCGAATAAGAAGCTAGAGGAAACCCCAGCCTTTCCGCGACTTCCCCCTGCTTGAAGATTCTGGCTCGGAAAGGATAGTAATGACGAGATGGATTTTTCTCATCCTTCAACTGTTCTAAAACATGTTATTGATACAGAAGCTATTGAAGCTTTTGGTCAACCAAAATATAACCTGATCATACGCCTTCTTCATTCTTTTCTTCTTCTCATTTGATTTTTCTGTTGTTTGAATAATGTGATGATAGGCGTCGCGAAGATACTTCTTTATATTTTCGCTGCACACTTCCTCGATGACTTTGCGAAATTTGTCCTCAAAAATTAATCCCCTCTGTTCATCCAGTTCACTCTCTAGAGGTTGGTTTGAAAGAATTCTCATGGCACATGAATGCAGTGTAGAAGCATGTATAAACGACTTCTTGTCATCAGAAAGAAGGGCTTGGATCCTTGCCTGGGCATCTACGGCACTAGCCTTCGAATACGTGACATAAGTCAATTCTTCGTGGCCGAGATCAATACATCGCAATGCTAAATGAAGCAAAGTGGTAGTCTTTCCAGTTCCAGCTGCAGCTGTAACTCGCACGATTGGATGAAAAATATTCGCTTTCCCCTTTTGATTAATGCTCCCATTTGGTGGGCGAGCAGCTTCAACAACTTTTAGCTGCATGTCAGAAAGTTTATCTAGAGTATATTGTCGTATAGGCGGGATATTTGGAGGCAATGGTGGTAACGCTGGTTGTGCTAGACTTGACTGGACATTTCTTTTGGGAGATCCAGCAGCATTTACGCAGCTTGCTGATGATGTTTTGGTGTATGGATTCATAAGAGGAGCTGATGCTACCGCATCCGGTATGGAATAATTGTTTTTCGTCGCGGTTGTGGGTGATGAACTGTTGCTACTTTGAGATAATTTGAAGCCGCTGCTATTTAGAGAATTTTGACGCTTGAACAAGGCTGCTTTTCTCTTCCGTTCAATTAGCTCCTTCTGCTCTTGAGTGAGTGTTGATTTCTTGGGTGATGATGCGCTGCACTCAAACGAGGATACACTCGTTTGAGACAGAGGCATCTCATTATTCTGCGGTAGAGATGACATTTTTTGATTTTGTTCCACCAACGCAAGGGCGTCAACCATCGCAGCATCATTGGCCTCTTCGGTCTCCCTTTCCGCTGCCTTCCTCTTCTCTTCAGCAGCAGACGCAGCCTCCGCATTTTTCTCCGCAATAAACTTTTCGAGCCGATTGATCAATTCATTTTTATTCCCCGTCGTGCTGAGATGTCGATCTTCACAATGATCTTTGAGTTGATCTTTCGTGTATTGCTCCCACCCATCCCTTCGATTTTTCGACATTGGTGTTGTCGCGTAATAGCCATGTGACGATGAGCGCCTGCCATATCGGGGAATGTACCGAGATTTTGGCATCGTCTTATCTCGCAACAACTTGTTGTGAATACAATGACAAATAAGAGGCGTCTGCCATGTTTGTAATGCCTGCAGTATTGCCTGCTATATCTGATAGAGGTTTTACTATCTATGGCCGGGCGACATCGAGTTGTTGAAGTAGAGTAGTATCACGTTATCTCGTGACATTGCAGCTTTGATGAATGAAGAGGAAGATCAGTGGTACAATACATACTGTATCTACCTGAACCTACCTACCCGTTGGACCTGGATTCGCATCACTTAAGAATTTGGTGATGGCGGTGTTTGTTGGCAGATGCACGCATTGCTAACCTGTGCTAACCCTGCCAAATCTTCTCAAGTGACTGCTACACTTGCCCCTGATTCTGTTTGAGTATGTACTGGGAATGTTGCCATGCCAACACTCAAAATCAATAGTGGTACTTAGCAAAGTGTGGGAGAAGTGAGATGAGGCGAGTCTTGGGACTCACTTCGGCGTCGCGGAGAACAAGATTTGATGTACAGTGTGACACCAGTTTATTACATTTTGCAGAACTTAGTCTATCACTCTTTCTTCTTTTCGTTCTTTTGTTTGGCTCTTTGCTCCTGTTCATGTGTTTTCCACTCATCCATTTCCTTGACCATATCCAAAGGAAGCACCGACCGAAAAGAAGGCAGCTCGGCGACAAACAATAAAGAATGAGCCCATCCCGCACGGTTCGGAAATCTTGAACGAAATAAGTCCCCCACACGTTTGTAAATTGTTGGAGTGAGACTTTTGGATTGGCCAAGAACTGAAGGATCGTAATCTCTGCTTGCTATTTGCTGCACATGGATGTCAACTGGAATCGAGTCATCTTGATCTAGTGAGAACAGCGCTATGCAATCGGCCACCTTACGCCCAATACCACTGAATTTGGTCAACTCATCTTGAACTGCTTGAGAATCATCGTTTGAGCGGAGATTTAATAAGAATTCTTCTCCTCCATTTGTCTGAAGCAAGTCTCGTGTCCCAACTATGTATTTGGCCCTATATCCTAACCCCATCGCACGCAAGTCATCCTCTGAGGCATTGGCAAGAGAAGCCAAAGTTGGGAATGAAAATATGGAAAGACTGTCATCATCACTGCCCACAGAAGATCGAATGGGTATTTCCATCATGAAACTGCCAAATGTCTCCCGGAAAGATGATAACATCTTCGTAATACGAGGAATGTTGTTATTACTGGAACAAATGAAGGAAAACATGCATTCCAGAGGCGACTGTCGAAGTATACGCACCCCTGGAATGCTGGCGGCAATTTTTGCTATGCGTGGATCCGATTTCGACCATTCGTCATAGAGTGGCGCTAATGGAGTCTCTAATCGAAAGTATTGGTGAAGATACTCTTTGGTTCCTTCGGTAGGGCCATGCAGAACTCGAAACAACGTGGTTGTAGGTGTTTCTTTGATAGACAACACTCGATCACCCAGTGGCCCAATCCATTCCTTTGCATCATGTGTCCCCCATGCAGATATACGTGGCGAACTGATGGCATATGGCGATTGTTCTTTTTTCTCGACAACCATCCAATTGAAGCACTGGCCATTGGTGAGAGTAGCTGACGGTCGCAGTTCCTTTGGAGGGACATCTAGGTCGATCCACTCGTTTTCTTGTGCAAGTTTGGCAATATCAGAAGATAGTATTCGGAAAGCAGGTTCTTTTGCAGGTGTTTTATGAGCTGTAGAACTTTCTCGCTTTGGCGTCTGTATCTGTGGTGTTGACTGCTGCTTTAGATACCTCTTCGATTGCCACTCTTCAAAGTCCTTCAAGCCAGGACCAAAACAACCATCCTCCCACGCAGCTCTTTTCTCCAAGTAAGTAAATTTTGCCGCTGCGGGTGATACACCTGGTAAACAAACTACTTGAATCACATCATTGTCTTCGTTGCTGGATATTTCTCCATTGGCCTTTGTTTTTCTTGATTTGTTCATTACAGTTTTGAAAGCCCGCTGTGACATGTCATCGCTCGCTGCACACAATCGACCATCTACAAACCATTCTTTGAAATGTTTGACAAAGAATTTAGCTCCAGTTGTTCCATTGGCAATAACAATCCGTTTCACATTTTTTAGTGTCCCCTCACAAAATTCTCGAATAGGATTCGCCACATCCTCTTGAATATCTTGATCTAAGCTCCCCTCTCTTTCACATTCTGCAACAATATCCCACATGGCAAAGCCTTTGGCTACAAGGCGCTCCAGTTGTTGAGAGTATTCTAATATATGATCATCGCTATACCGGAGATGGTCATGATAGTAGACGTATGGCTTGCCGGTTGGCGACATTGCCGCAGATCGGCGAAAGCCAATTGCATCCCCAGCAAGGTACCAGAATGCATTGAGCGGATGGCCATACATTTCATTTTTGGAAAGACTGGCAATAGATGGATGTGTTCCCAATATAAGAGTATGAACTGGCGGATATTCGCTGTCGTCTTCGCGATTATTGATGACATTACCCCAGTAGGCTGGCTCGAATGATTTTGTGCGTTGTGCATTCTTTAATAATTTTGCCTGTTTATTCTTCTTTATTGATTTATTCTTCTTTGCTGATGCCGATGGCATCTTCTCCTTGAGCTTCCGTTTGCCATCAGCTTTGCCTTTCGTTTCGTTCTCGGAAGCATCAGCAGAGGAAGCACAGATGCTAGTTGTTCTTGCCGACGATGATGAGGCAACTGGGGAAGGAAAATATGGAGATGTGCGCCGTCGAGATTGCCCAGGGGACAAACTCATTTTGACTAATTTATTAGTAGTACCACTGGTGAGTAGGAATAATGGAGCACTAAACCGTCCAACGATCATTTCCGCAACAGCATCATCGGCACAACGAAAGTGAGTTTGGTAGGACCGTTCAAAGGTCTTCTTAAGGTCGTAGCAGGTCGTAGCGGACAGCGACTCGCCTCGCTTCACTCGTGCTCTGCCCAGAAAATCGGT
This sequence comes from Skeletonema potamos, assembly GCA_036940105.1. Classification (NCBI taxonomy): domain Eukaryota; phylum Bacillariophyta; class Thalassiosirophyceae; order Thalassiosirales; family Thalassiosiraceae; genus Skeletonema; species Skeletonema potamos. The sequence goes on from JALLBJ010000059.1 coordinate 54,416, forward strand.
ACCGCGCGAGTGCCATTCTGGGTTTTTCACCAGCGGGCGGCAGTATTAGGTCCCACTACTCTACATATGCCGGAAAATGTGACAGAGCGTTTTCCCGACGCCACTTTGGGCCACCACAAATCTGTAACGTTATCTAACTCGTCGCCATCCAGTGCTACTGACCGAAAAACGTTAGCATGGGATAGGAATAAAAATAAATGAGCCGGCTTTGGCCGTCATCTTAACTACAAACGATACTGCACACTCGTATGCGTCGTGACGTAGGGTGATTCGGGCTGGCCGTCACAACACCACTTTGGGACACCATATCATATGTAACTTTATCTAACTCGTCGCCATCCGGTGCTACAGGGCTAATAACATTAGTATGGGTTAGGAATGAAAATAAATGAGCCAACTCAAGCCGTCATCTCATCTAAAGACGACACTACAACCTCATATGCATCGGGTTGCGGTCGATTTTGGGCTGGCCAGCAGCAGCAGCACATTGAGATACCACATCGATCTACCATAGCGCTGTCCACATCAGCATAAGCCGGTGCTGCTGATCAAATACAGTTCGTATGGGATAGTAATAAAAATAAATGAGCCAACTCAGGCCGTCATCTCAACTACAGACGACACTAAAACCTCGTATGCGTCGAGTTGAGGTCCCAATTGGGCTGGCCAACAGCAGCACTTTGACATTGGGACACCACATCGTATCTAGCGCTGTCCACATCAGCATGAGCCGGTGCTGCTGACCGAATACAGTTAGTATGGGCTAGGAATATAAATAAACGAGCCGGCTTAGGCCGTCATCTCAACTACAAACGACACTACAACCTCGTACATATGCGCTGGGTTGAGGTCCAATGTGGCTGGCCAGTGTGCTTCCATTTGGATTCCTACGAATGGGTCCTACTTACTTACGGGTATGGGGTCTTTCTACTTTCTCGCTGCCTCTCGCTGCGCTTGGTTAGCGCTACGAGAATATACTTCGCGAATCTATTTCCCAAATAATTGTTTACCAATGAAAACATAGTTCCAAATGATACATAAGACGGGAGGGAACAAAAAATCGATAATGCAATCAATAAGTGGCGAAATAGAAATCTTATCTCAACGTAGCCGAGGTGGCAATGGCGCTTTCAAGATCTGCGGCTGCGTGCGAGATGTGTGGGTTTGTCGCCGGTGCCCGGTGGTTATTAAAATATTGAATAATTTGCCCAACGCTCACGGATTCTTTTAATTGCCCCGCGCGGAGATAGAGGGTCCTTATTCGCGAGGGTGTGTGACCAGGTGTGATGGGTTAATGAGGGTTTAATCCCCCTTTCAAGCCAAAATTTTGAGGGAATGGTACTCCAAATTGTTGGGCATAATGATAGTGAGGCTGAAAAAGATTCGAAGAGAGAATAAAAAATGGGTTATCTGCTGTTACTGTTAAAGTATGTCAGCAGGGCATTCTTCTGCTCCTTCCCCTTCCAAGGACCCATCGTCATCACTATCCTCGTCGTCGTCCAGCATTGAAGGAATTAACCCAGTTAACTTTTTTAATCTTCTCTTGTTCTTCTTTGACAACTTTGACTTCATCTTACTTCTGATAGTAGGTTTGCTCGGTAGACGTCGACGTGTATCCGAGTTAGGGCAAGTAGGTGGGCGAGCACTGCTGCTTTCAGCACTAACCCAAGAGAAGGATGATGCCAACGGTGAAGACGCAGGCGCGAGCTTTGTTTCCTCTGACGCAACAGATGCAATCATTGGTCCATAGTGATCAGTTGGGATGGACTTCTCTTCACTGTGGGCATGCATATAATTGTCACAGAGAGACATTATATTTTCTGAAACATCTTCAATAGCATCTGAAGTTTCCGTCGCCACGTCGCATTGATTTGGAATGTTGAAACTACTTGAACTACGTCGAAAGTCTTTTCGTGTCCCAACTCCAGTGTGAGCTTGCCCATGCTTGATGAAATGTTGATGTTGTTCGCCAAAACTTCCATCCACGCTTGACTCTTGTATCCCATCTGATTTGAAAGGCTCGTCCTCTTCTCCACCTTTCTCCATTTCGACGGCAAATCCATCAACCGCAACCAACTTTGGTAGACACTGCATGATACAAGTCAAAATCTCATTCCTCCATTCATCCTTATTGTAGGCATCAGCTGAATCAACGCTCTCTTCTTCTCTTGATAGTGACTTGGCAGCAATATCTCCACCAAAATCAATTTGTTCCAAACGCGGAAATGTCTCACCAAGCATTTGCAGTAATGACCAAACCTCATTTCCCAATGGCATGTTATCACCAAAGTAGACACTGTCAGGTACCTGACGCTGTTCTTTCCACATTAACCAATGCCACCCGAATAAGCCCCGTGGTAACTTCACCAAGCGAACGGTACGCCAAAGTCCTGACCCTAATGCTCCTGCACGTATGGACTCGATAGGGACAGATAATCGAGCCAGGAAAGCTACACCATCGTCGTCAATATCAGCATCAGAAGTCATAGATGAACGAACTGGGCTGAATGAAAAGTTGTGTTGTCGATTGTGAAAATTGGGGATGTAGTGCACACGAGTGGAGAGATCAAAAATCTGATTGGATTGAGCATGTGAGCCACAAAGTGCCGATTGGATCTCCCATCGTCGATGACGTGTTTGAAGGAGAGCAATTTGAATCATATTGTTGCTACGTTTTTTCCAAGACGAAATGCCCCGACTTGAACTTTGTTTATCGATCATTACGTACGAAGAACTCAGTTGCTCGTCGTAGTCATTATCATCATTCTCTTCCTCGTCACTACAATCATCAAGAAGGGAATGTGTATGCGAAGTGAATGTTTCTTGTCGTCGTGGACTTCGTATTGGTAGCGACGGTGCTCCAGCTAGTTGAGCAGTGTTGGTTGTCGTAGTGTTGGTACTAGCCGCAGCAGCACTTGTAGTGGGATTAGTAGACGAAGTAGAGGAACATTTCACCATAGGGTTGTCCTTTGTCCGATGGACTGTCGGAGGTGGGAGTGGTGTCATCAACTCATCAACTCCATCTCCACAATAATCATTGTCACCGTCCCTCCTTTCATTCTCTTCCGAGAGAGAAGAATAAGGCTGTCGCCGGGGTGAAATCTTCTCTTCGAAATAAGTATCCCCTCCGATATCATCGTCGTCATTCTCCTGAAACAATGACGGTGTAATACCTGCACTACTACAAGGAGAACCTTGGACTGCTGCTGCAGCTGCTTCCATTAAGGTATGATTCACTTCAGACATGGGTGAGGTGGGCGAATCATTGTACATTCTATATACCAATGATGATGACGACTTTGCTTGATGCTGAGCTTGTAATGATGAAAATGGTGATGAAGATTTTGATTTTGTATTATTCTTGTCAGCGTCATCATTGCACCCCCCCTTCGCTGGCGAGGAATGTGTTATTGCAGCTTCATCCTTATCACGAGTTGGTCCCTGTTCGTCTTTTTCACCCTCTACCATTGGCTCCATAGAACAAGACCGTCTGAATTCTTTATCCACTGCTACGTCGTTTTTAGCACTATTCTTACTTTCACCATTGCTATTGTTATCATTTGTAGATGAAGATGATGTGGAGGAAAGCGCACAACATTGTTGAAGATTGAGAAGATCATTAACTGACAGTGTTGAGGCCTTGCTCTCTTCAGTTTCTAGTCGTTTTTTACAAACTTCCGGCTCTTGATGAAGCGAGGTAGAAGGGGTGCAGGATAGAGTTTTTCCATCGCGTCGTTCCAGATCATTGGAAGGGTCATTGGAGGGATGATGCGGCTGAGATGATTGTGGTTCCAATTTATCAGTTTTGCCTCCCTCCTCTACCTGCTGCTGCTGCTGACCTTTTTCAAGCAATGATAGGATACTCTTCTTCATTTCTGGACTACATCGATCTTGCTTGGGCGAAAGATGAAGACGTGAATAATGATTGTTCGGCGCAAATAAGTTCACATCATCAATGTTTGCAGATACTGAATCATTCCTTTTCATTATCGACGATGTTGGCTTTTGCAGAAGTGGACTGCCAATAGGGACGTCAATTTGAATGGGAGATATTGATTCAACTTCTAGAGCGTTGTGGTTGCTGGTTTCAAAATCATTTTGTACGTTGCCCAAGAAGTGAGCACTGCTCCTCTCTCCATTGCTTTCCTCATCGCGACCATCAAACCGGCTGTATATGACTTGAGTGGCACTGCCAAGCGCAGAGTCTCTCTTGGTATCACCAGTAGGGGAGCGCAGTGGTGCGGTTGGTGGGAGTGGGGACAGTGCGTGACGCTGCGTCGTTGTCTCCCCCACTATTGAACAAGCCTGCTGATTAGGAATATTATTTTGACCCCGAGCCAGGTTATTAACTTTTGTCGGACTGGCAAAAGAATCAGTCTTGTCATTGTTGTCCCCGACACTGCCACTACCGGATGGAGACGACTCTCTATTAGGTCGTCGTTTATTGCGTTGGTTCTTTCGAGCTGAGTTGGGCGCTGTGGCACTCATGGAAAACATGGTGTAAATAATAATTGGTCTGGCGAAAACAAACTATTCAAATAAAATAAGTATCGTAATTTGCAGTAAATAGTAGTAGGAATTCTCAGCCACATATCAGCCTCTCCTCCATCGTCATGTTAGTTTGTAATACGGCGTATTTTATCGTTATATCGCCTCGGGAGCTTGCCGCCGTCTTATTTTTTATGGAGACAAATTTATTTCTCTCTTGAGTCTTGGGTGTCGCGTTCGGTGGAGTGTGGAGCCCTACCTAAGTATCTATGTACCTACTCACAAGGGAATACCTAACCTACTTGTAGGTATTTTCGTACCTAGCGAGCTATGTACTCTACATGAATATTGTACTTGAACGTAGGTATTATCTATGTACATAGGTAAATAATATGAATCACACGAACACCGAATGGCCTATTAGAATCCCATCAAAATACCTACCTCTCTCCTATCGTAACGGCTCAAAGCCAAAAACAATACACGTGTTGATACCAATGAAAAGTGTGCCTAGCTTCTGCCTGTTCTTATCGTTCCACCCCGCATCACGCTGCAGTTCAATCCGCCCGCCGCGACGACTATTGAGTGCTACTCATTTGAACACTATCGACATGTCAGAAAAGAGCAACAACAACAACAACACCTATGAGCAAGACGGAGCCGAAGCGAAGGAGATAGCGAAATATCTTCGTAAGTGGCTGCATTCATCATGTCATGATGTTGTTAATAACATGTCGTCATCCCGTCAAGTCTAACTCACAAAACCATTCTTTACAGCATATTTTCCATTCAAGGGCATCCCCCGCTTCTATGATATAGGTGGCTTCCTTGAAAAGCCTGACGTATTTCAACAAATTGTCGACATCTTCGCCGCACGCTATGATAACATTGGCATCGACTCAGTAGCCGGTCTGGATGCACGTGGGGTAAGATGCTCCTTCTCCGCTGTGTCTTTTTGTCGTTATTTTTTCATGCTCTAACATCCTTTCGGTGCAGTTCATCCTTGGGCCACCAATAGCGCTTGCCCTGAAAAAACCATTCATCATGATGAGGAAGAAGGGCAAGATGCCCAACTCTATATCATCGGCAGATTACAAAGTAGAATATGGATCGCGATCGGGATTGACGGTACAACGTGATAAAATATCCAAGGGCGATCGTGTACTAATCATTGATGATTTGGTTGCCACTGGTGGAACATTGTCGTCGGCCGTTAGTCTGGTACATTTGTGTGGGGGGACTGTTGTGGAATGTGCCTGTGTGGTGGAGTTGAAAATGTTTATTGATCCACCTAGTGATTCGGGGTTGCCATCCAGAACCAAGTTGTTCAAGGAGATGGATATTGATCATGTCCCGGTATGGGGATTGGTTTCCGAGGATGTTTTGACCGTGGAGGCCAAATTACATGAAGAGTATGTGGATGATGGAGAGGAACATTGAGTGGAGTGATGATGATGATGATGATAGAGGCGAAGAAGTGGTATTACTAGTATGTTAATACAATATCACTTCAAATTGAACACTCACTTCCAACAGTGTAGGAGGGACAATCCTAGTAGCCCCGGCATGCGCGGTACGACGTGATATTAAAGATTGCTTAATGGAATCTGAATGCAACCAACAATACCGCCGTCAACTGTTAAAATATGTCCAGTGCAAAAGGATCCTGCTCTACTTGACAAGTATATCGCAGCTCCTCCCATATCATCTTCGTCTCCCATTCGACGAAGTGGGATTGTATCCGAGATGACTTTTTCGGCTTCCGTTGCGTCATCCATCTTTGGTAACCAAGTAGATAGCCCACTGCTCATTCTTGTCAACACGTACCCAGGCGCGATTGCATTCACTGTGATACCATGCGGTGCCAAATCAGCAGCTAGTTTCTTTGTAAGATGATGCACTGCTGCCTTGCTGACCTCATAAGCGTGTGTCGGTGCGTTTTGAGGAATGAATCCGGTAACGCTACCAATATTGATGATCCTTCCTGGGTCGATTGTTTGTCCATATTGTGACGATGGTGTAGCATCGCCATCACTGTCGTTGTCAGAATTAACTGCACGCCTCTGCAACATTGGAACACACTCTCTTGTTAAATAGAACATTCCCTTGACATTCAAATCCATTACTTTATCCCAACCCCAATTCATTTTACCAGATTCTCTTGATCCTTTGTGGTATCCTGGATTTTCTCCCCAGCTGGCACCAGCGTTGTTAACCAGAACGTCTAATCTGCCATCAAAGATATCAGATGTGTGTTGTGCTAATGCTTTGCACCCCTCTCTTGTTGATACGTTAGATGCAACATGATGAACTTTGTTAGGGACTGTACTACTACTGCTGCTGCTTTCGCTGGCACTGCTGATTCTATCAGCTGCCTCCTGACAAGCCTTTGGATCACGACTGGTCAATAATACATTTGCACCATGACGAAAGAATGTTGATGCAATCATGAAACCGATGCCACGCGAGCCTCCGGTGACAAGCACATTCTTCCCAGCTACGCTAAACAGAGCTTGTGGTGATGACATCTTCGTTAAAAAATAATCTTTACTTGGTGAACTTTGAACTTATGTTTTTTTTTGCGGGAAACGCTCCCCTTCCTGCATCTTTCATCTTCACCGCCAACCATTCGTCGCATTTGTTCTTTCCCTATGGCCAACATAAAATCTCGTCTTGAACAATAAAAAACATGGCCTACACCAACTCAGTTCCGCCTACCGGGGCCACTAATCCCCTAAGATCTTCCTCTCAACAACCTGAAATCGCTTCTCAAGAGAAATATCACGCACTAATCATCGACTCCGGTGCCATCATCAAACAAACCGCATTCACTCAACTACATACCTCCGCTACCAACTTTTACACCGTTCCGGCAGTCCTATCCGAGATTCGCGATGCAGTTTCACGCAAGCACTTGGAAGACTTTCAATTGCGGTTGCAAAGTCTCAATGATAAACAGATCGAAACACGCACGCCAAGTCAGGAGGCTGTGCGCATAATGAGTGAATTTGCCAGAAAGACGGGTGATTATGCTCAATTGTCAGGAGTTGATCTGCAAGTGCTTGCCCTGTTGTATGATCTGGAGGTGGAGGCGGCAAATTTGTATAACAATGGTAACGTTTCTCATGTGCGTAGAGAGCCCAAGAGAGTTTTGGGAGTGAGTGTTAAGGCATTAACTGGTGATGGAAAGCTGAAGCGAAGAGATCGTGGAGATAGCGTCGCTACTAGCAGTAGTGTTGCGACTAGCAATAATGCAACAAGCATTGGAGATGGCGTAATTAGCAGTGCTTCATTCTTTCAGGGTGATGCAGATGGTATTATTGATGCTTCAAATGTTGACTTGGAGTATGATGATAATTATGATGATCAGACAAGGAATGACGACGTCAGTGTTGCAAACACAATCAACACGCAACCGCCAAAACCAAAGACGTGGGCAACATTAGTTAATCCCACGGATGCATCGTCTAAACCTCTACTCAATTATTCGCTTTCTGACGTTGCAAAAATGACTGCTGACAAGGAAGCGGCTGTCGAGTTGGATGAACTCGGCGCAGTAAACGAAGATGACGTTTCTGAAGGTCAATTTGATGATGCCTCCGAAGACGAAGATGTGTTCTCTGAAAATGAGGAAAGTGATGGAGAGCTAAAGGCAATTAATATCGCCAACGCTGAAAGTGACGAAGAAATGAGTGATGAAGAATGCGACGTTTTCATTTTGGAGCCTCATGAGGCTGTGTATTACAAAAAGTTGAAGGAGCAGAAATTGATGAAGGAAAAGGAAGATATGGTGAATCAATTTGAGCAGCAAGCTTTGAATGATGACGGGGGACTTGGATGTGATTTTCCGTCGTTATCAGCTGCTGCTGCAGTGCCATATGAGGGATCTGACGATGAAATGGATGAAACATCAACATCTATTGACGAAGAGAAGACAGTATCTAACTTGGCGTGGAAACAGGAGGAAGAAGAGCGAAAGAAGAAAGCACTGCAACCAATGGTAAACGGTCGATTTCAATCAAAGACAGCTTATAACTCCTTTAGGAAGTACAAAAATGTCGTTAGTGCTGGAGGATCGAGTAATGCCCTGAAAAAAGTCGCTGCTGTCAAGGAAGACGAAAATCCTGCCAATGATGAAACATCAACACCAGCTATCCCACACGTAGATGACAATCAAGATTACAAGTCCCGTATCCTTGGCGCTACGGGAGCCTCGTCTGCTAACGACTTTCCTTCGGAAATGACTGCTGATGATGACGATGGAGAAGGCTGGGTTACCTGTACTCGTGACATCCAAAACATAAAGGCAACTGGGTCACTTCAACTGAATTCATCTCGAAATGGTAAATCGTTGCAGCCCAAAACAGACAATTGCCCACCTATCTCGCATCGAGCAGCTTGTGCTACCACTGATTTCGCGATGCAAAATGTGATACTACAAATGAATTTGGAGCTGTTATCCGTGGATGGAGTACGAGTCCGCAGGCTGAAAACTTGGGTTACCAGGTGTGGAGCATGTTTTGCGATATATGGAGGTAATGACCAAAAGGGCAAGCAGGGGAACCGGTTGTTTTGTGATAAGTGTGGGTCAAACGTGTTGCAAAGAATTTCAGCAAGTGTGGACAGGAATTCAGGCCGGCTAAAGCTTCACATGAAGAAGAATTATCAATACAATACAAGAGGCACTAAGTTTGCCCTGCCAAAAGCTGGAAAGGGCAACAAATACGAGGGTGACCTTCTTCTTGCGGAGGATCAACTCATGTATGGGGCTTGGGGTCAAAAAGTCAGAAAGGGCAAATCTAAAACATCAGGTCAATCTATCTTTGGCAGCGATCTTGCGTCTGACTTGGGATGTCATACGGACTTGACAAAGCGAGATGATATCAAGGTGGGTTTCGGCAGGAGAAACCCTAATTCAAGCAAATTTGGAAGAGAAAGAAGGGGAAAGAAGAAGAAGAACACAACGGACAAGGCGTGTGGCTTGAGGAGATACTAGATAGGAGAAAATATTATGAAAAAGTAGCACCATTTCTAGAGAATCATGCTCCAGGTTGGGTTATGTCATCTTACTGAAGTTATTATTCGCATGGATGAGGTATATAGTCACAAATACTCATTTATATTTATAGTTACCCGGAGAGCAATTCAGATCATGTGATTCAATGACCTTCCTTTCTCTGATCGATACCATAGAGAAACTGTTTTTTATCTAGATCTAGAGTGCTCTGCTCTCCTTTTCGTTTCTTAGAGAGAGGAGAACTGACACGTATTGTTGTACGTACCTACAATAGTCTGCAGCTGTTGGAAGAAGCTACCATAGCACCAGAGCGCCAGCTGCTGCTGTTCCTCCTGAAGACACCTTACATACGTTGGAATCAGTAGCTTGCTGGCCTCAATTGCCGGCACTAAAAATATCGTGTCATTTCCTATGCGTTTCGCTAAGTACAAATTACATCTGGAGAGGTGACCTACATGTTCATGTTCCCTGGTTGTCTTCCAAAGCAAATTACTCTTATTCCCATAGCGGGATCTCCCCCAACAGCTGAACCATGGGTTGTTTGAACTCCAAGCCCTCTTACATCGAGCATGTTGCCGGTGGAGAGAAGGAATATCAAGAGAGATTCCTCGAGTCCAAAACTCTTGGTGAGGGCGAGTTTGGTGTAGTAAAGTTGGTCCACGATGTAAAAGCGAAGGACTTAATACAGACCAAGCCTCTGGCGGTCAAGTATTTGAGGAAAGGGTATACTTTCAAGGATAATACACTGTACTCTCCGCTCAAGAAGGAGGTGCTGCAGGGAGAGGTGGAAATTTTACGCCAGTTGAATGGGGAGGTGAGAAAAATTCTATATGTATCCTCTTTCGCCATGGTGGATTGCTTGTTTGCACATGTCTCATGTATTACACACTAATCACATCAACTCACTTATTTGTCGTACACACACCTCATTATAGTGCTACAATCTTAAACTCGTTGCTGTCTACGAAAGTCCATCCATGATATACATGATCACAGAACACTGCGAGGGTGGAGAAATGATGCCATATCTCTCCAAAGCATTTCAGGACACGGGAGGATTACGCACGGAGGATGTTAGTAGGATTAGCTACCAGCTATGGAGTGCAGTTAATCACTGCGCGAAACATAATGTCATTCACAGAGATATCAAACCAGAGAATGTAATGTTCTGCAATACACAGAAGGACAGTGAATTACGTCTCATCGACTTTGGCAGCGGAACGTATGATGGTGCTATTTTAGAGCAGCGTGAGGATGGCAGTGATGTTGACAGGCATCATACATTTGCTGGGTCGGCATTTTATATTTCCCCTGAGATGTTTCAACGAAATTACACACCAAAAACTGATGTTTGGTCGGCAGGAGCGACTCTATATGTCTTAGTCGCGGGTTATCCTGCAGACAGACTTCAAGAAACATTCAATATATTGCAGAGCAACGACAAAGATCGATTGCGGAAACTTCCAAATATGCCTGACAAAATGCCTGATTCATATTATGATATGCTGGAGGGAGCTTTGACATACAAACACAAGGCGAGGTCAACTGCAGGTCAGTTGATGGCTGGTGAATTCGCACAATTCCATATCCAACATGATAGCCAGGAAACGAATGGAACCATATCATTCTTGGATATTGCTGCAGAGGCAGCGGGGAGAAAAGATGTCCAAGAGCAACCAGCATCTCCCGTGAAGGCACGAACAAAGTCTGTATTGCTCGAAGGATCTGTCTACAGGCACAATGCATATCTGGGTTATCAACGCTTTGAACGCAGCGTTACCACAGTCTTGGCTACCATGCTTTCGAAGGCCAATGCGAAGCAATTGCTCACTGTGATAGAAGAAGAAAGCAAGAAGGAAAGTACGAAGAATGGCAATGTCTTTGGAGGGGTCGAATTCGAATCAAACAATAAAGTATCCACCAAGACAAACAAGGAAAAGCTGCAAGTTGTAACTATTGAAACTTTGATAGGTGTCCTTGAGGCCATGAAGGCTGAGGCTTTAGAGGGAGATGACATTGACGAGGCGGTGAAAATGATAAGGTCGCTGAAAGACTTTAAATTGTATGAATCATTTGCCTATCATATTTCCTTCCTTCGCCAATTTGTGTCAACAAAGACACGCACCCGACAAGGATCGAAGAAAGGTGTCCTGTTTAATATGGATGGTTCGAATGGTATAAAACACACATCATCTGTTCACGGTGGAAATGTCTGGAGCTCGATGAGAGTAAGAAGAGGACTCGGTGATAGCTCTACTCGTAAAAACAACACAAATGGGATGTTTGCTAATGACATGAGTGTGAAGAGTGTAGGGGGGTTGAGAAGGGTTAACACCGCGACAGGGACCTTATCTACATTGTCGAGTGTGGCGTAATCAAATCTACAGAATGAATCGAGACAGTTTTTAGGAGTGCTCAACATGCAACAATATAATATGAACAAATCAGTTGAATGCACAAGTGTGAATTTTTGGGTAAAATAAGCAAACACACATCTTATGTAAGTCGAAGCTGCAGAAACCCAATAGAACTCCATGCCATACTCATGTTTACAACCGGGATAGTCAGGAAAATTTTGGCTCTGCCGGTGCCGCTCCATTTAGCGGGCTTACTTTAGCTCCACTTTCCTGCGGGCTCATCCCCCATGTGCCCATGGTTACAAGCTCCTCACTTGCAGTGGGGTGGATGGCCACACAAGAGTCCAGATCGGCCTTAGTTGCTCCCATTTTCATGGCAACCCCAAACCCCTGCATCATCTCGTCCGCACCCATCCCAAGTACGTGGATTCCGACCACTTTTTCGTCTAGCCCGGCACAAACAAGCTTCATCAGCGTTTTTGGCTTATCTTCCGGCTTCATGTCCCAAATGCCATAATGAGAATCTGAAAACCTTGACGTATAAACTTTCACATTCTCCTTTCCATACTTCTCAATGGCCTTTGGCTCGGTCAAGCCGCAGGTTCCAATGGTTGGATGAGAAAATACTACGGTGGGGACGTATTCATACGACACCTTGGAAGTTATATGAATTGGATTGCTGCTGAATAACCTGTCTGCCAAGCGTCGGCCTGAAGCTATGGCCATTGGGGTCAACTCAACAACACCACAGACATCACCCAATGCGTAAATGTTCTCAACATTAGTGTTTTGGTATTCATCCACAACAATATATTTACGTGGTGTGATTTTCACTCCACAGTTTTCGAGGTGAAGCTCTTCAACATTTGGAGCCCACTCACAATCGGTACACAAGTCTTCTGTGTTTGGCACACGGCCAGCGGCCATGAGAACTACATCTGTGTTGTAAATAACATCTCCGCTGTGGAGGGTTACATTCTTCTTGTTTTGTCCGTCAGATGTGACCTTTGCCACGCCATTGGTATTTCTATGAATGAAGATGCCAGCCTTGACCATTTCCTTATCCAACCCCTCCCCAATCATTGGGTCAAACTCCCGTAAAGCACGTTCCTTTCTCACCACCAAATGTGTTTCAGTACCAAGACTATTGAGTACACCTGCGAGTTCAACAGCGATGTATCCTGCACCAACAACTACAGCAACCTTCGGCAATTCTTCCAATTCAAAGAATCCATCGCTGGAAATACAATACTCCTCCACTCCCTCACCTGGAGGAAAATGTGGCCGGCCACCAGTCGCAATCACAATCTTTTCTGCCTGATAGTTCGTCACATTTCCATCCTTGTCAGTTACCTTGACAGTATGTTGATCCACAAATGTTGCCTCTCCAAAGACGCACTCCACTCCAGCGCTGGCGAAACCACTTGCATAGATGCCATTCAATCTCTTGACATAATTATCCCTCGCTTGTTTCAACTTTGGAAAATCCAGTGTAACTTCACCCCCGCTGCTGAAGCCATAGTGGTGCATGTCGTGTTTCAACGTGTTGGAAATGTGTGCAGCGGACCACATGACCTTTTTAGGGACACATCCAACATTTACGCAGGTGCCGCCTAGACGTGCCCTTTCGATGCAAAGGACCTTTCTACCGTAAGAAGAGGCGGATCGTTTCGCGCAGGCAATGCCCCCGGAGCCTCCACCGATGCAGATTAGGTCGTAGTCGTAGGTCATTAGGTAGATGCAGTAGATGATGTACTTCTTATATTATGTTGGGTAGTTGAATACGATAGAGATCCTGACCGAACCGAATATCTACCCCCAATAGTAACATAACTTCTGTATTATTTTTGACGCAGGATGCCAGTATACCAGACGGCAAGAAAATCAAGACACGCATCTGAATCTTCCTCTTATGCAAATGAGAAAAGAACTGAGAACGGCCGCTCGGTTTGATACTGTCCTCCACTATCTAAGGTAATCCTCGCTCTTTTTCTCACGATTGCCGATTGCATAAT